>JAJJWO010000145.1:0-118867 GCA_021655895.1 Fusarium sp. NRRL 66739
CATTTCTTATAGTACCCACTAGTCTGGCCATCTGCTAGCTTCCCCCTTTCGGGGAACTGCTAAACTGGAGTCATTACAAATTAAGTTTCTAAGTGCTAATCAACGCTAAAAGATATCTCCGTGCCACGTGTAGAGGCGCTTTGCACACGATCCATGTTGTCCTGGTCGACCTCATCCTGGCAAATGCCGAGCCTCCAGACAGCCTAGCTAGCTCAAGCGTATGGGTCGTGGGCTCCTTTCAAGTGTTGTGTTGAGGACTGTGAGCTGGCATCGTCTTCGTCGTGCTTGGACAAGACGGTCACTTGCGTTCGTGTGATCTTTGTGATACCCTGAGCTGCGTGTTTGCTACTCGGTTCTTTTCCATCGGCTTCGACGCGCACCTCGAGATTTCGTCCCGTAGAAGAGAATATGCCCCTCGTGTTTCCTGTTTGGTTGGACGCTCCCGTCTTCTTGGCGCTGCTCTTGATCTTGGACCGTAGCTCTGTCTCCTCGTCGTAACCGTCTGGATAAGAGCTGTGGTCTCCAGTAGCGCGGACAACTCTGACAATCAGTGCTGAAATATTCATCTCAATGTGCAGCTTGAGCATGTAGACGAGAGGGTGGAATTGCACGTAGCTGCAACTGTTAGACAAAGACCGTTTGTGTGCATGTGGGTGGTACAACTTACATGAAACCATTGCCAATGGACATGCTGCCAATCAGGATGACATCCAAAAGCATCGAGACAGCGACCATGACAAGGTTGAACCGTAGGAGCGGCTTATACTTGTCAAGACCGTTCGAGATCAGCTTGACGCGGATAAGGTAGATAAAGTACAAATGGAGGGCTGCGTCGATGAGACAGAAGATGCTCTTTTCGATGCGATCCCAGATGTAGTTGATTTGAAACCATCGTTCAGAAATCTGTAACTGCGAAGGAATCCAGATGCAAAAGACGCTGATGTTGATGAGGCCGAGAACGATTGCTACACTCCATCGTAACTTTACGGCATCTTGTCTGTTGACCATAAGGAGTGAGATTCGGTTGATGGTGATGCCGCAGATGCATTGGATTTGCACGACCCAAAGAGACACTGTTGAAATATTAGCTTGGTTACTCATAAATTTCCCGGTCCAGGCTTGTCATACGGAGAATAAAGAATATCCAGAAGCTGTGCAACGACTGATTAGCTGTCTGATTTTCTATTGCGGTGGACTTGATAGACAAACCTAGGGGGAATAACACCACGAATGAAGCACCAAGACAAGACACCGATAATCATGGACGCAAGCCACTCCGCCCATACCATCAGCACATAAGGCTTGGCACGACGCGACCGTTGCCATTGTTTCCACGTCTGCTTCGCTGCCTTTTGCCCCGAAAAGATTCCCACAGCTAAGGTGAAGCCCCAGATGATGCTAGCAACCAGGCGGTCGGTGTCACTGGGCTGTACCTCGACATAGTGGTCGGGGATAAGAAAGCCAGTCATTGATTAAGGAGACTCGAAGGATGGCTAATGAAACAGGCGAGGAAAAAGCCAAGAAGGACAAGTGAAGGGTTGTCATTCCCACTCCAAGGTGGAAGCCACCATTTATTAAAACGAAACGATAGAAGGCTTACCAAGACTCTAGAAACGAGATCGCCGTGTTGCTTTGACACTTGCCCACATGGCTCCAGGGTTTAAAGAGCAGCAATGCCGTCTTCCGAAAGCTCTAATAGGCTGAAAGAATACGTAAATGCCGGACCCTGTCCGTACTGAGTCGAATCAGAGGATCTGCTGGATTTGCATGTCGGCCCGCCGTAGATTAAGAAAGGAGTATTACGATAACGACCTGGACTAGACCTCTTTAGTGGTAAGGACAGGCCAATTATGGCTATTCAACATTGACTACCGCCTCTGCCGTCTTGCGTGTTCGAGTCAGCGGGAGGAGCCTACCGTTTTTAGTCCGTTTTGGCTCCGTTAGTGTGGCAACGGTGCCGTGCTTAGCCTCTATGGACCATTTCCATGACTGTTCTGCTGAATATCATTATAGAATTGAAATAGAACGAGACAACGATGAATGAATTTAGCCATGTTAGTCGTATATGAAATTACTCGACATGCTGTGGAAGCTTTTGAGACTAGGCAATTCGCCTCACATTTCGGTCCAGGAGAGGCTTTATACGGCAAGATCAGGAGAAATAGACTATGCCTTAGCAGACGCCTCTTTTGCCGTGCGCAACGAGTGAAGGCTTCTAGCAGAGACGGTAGAGCCTCGAGCATAGACATGGTTCCCCACAATGTGTGCCATGAGTCGTTGAGCTTTGAACCTCCTACTGCAAGCAGTTCACTACTCAGAGTAGAGTCTAGATCTTCGGCCGGACTCTTTGGAAATAAGCCTACAAACGCCACCCATGGTTGTTCGCCAAGCTTACATTCCCACGTGGTAGGAGGTTAATAAAATATGCTGCCACATGAGGAAGTTATCGGGAGAAGACGATAATTTTAAAGAGCCTCAACACCAGTCGATCGGCCTAGTTGACTCAAGTCGGGATCACGAGTAACCAAGTCCTCACTTCGTTTAGTCCTGCTGCATGATTATCTAACTGGACAGATCTTCGTATTTTCTTAGCATGGATATGCGATCAATCACAATTCACCATGATATGAGTGGTTGATCTGCATATGCCGCTTTCAGCTGTCCAAGGCTGACAGTCGGTTGCAATCAGCTGATTCCATTCCAAACAGAACCTCAAAAACTCACGCTGAGGCTCTATCCTTATAGTCATTTACCAAACAAGCAATTGACGCTGATCGTCAGAATTTATGGCCTCGACACTGGCCGATCTCTAGATATAAGTCAGTAATTTACCAAAGCGGAGCAACTCAACTGGATGCGCGATTTTCCGCCGCATACCCCTTAACTTATACAAGTTTGTGACGGTTGACCATGGATAACCCTTTCTCCTACACGTCACTTCCTTCACGAGGATGGTTTCGCCTATTAACACTCGAACCGTCCAAAGATGAGTCGTCCATCGTCTCATGCCGATTGCTGCAATACGAGATATCTGACTGTCCTCGATACGAGGCCATATCATATACGTGGGGGAGCGAAGAAGCCACAGACAGCATCTTGGTGAACGGTAGTCATTTTGCACTACGGCCTAACCTACATGCGGCGTTAAAAGCTTTCAGGGAGCCCGATGCTCCACGAGTCATTTGGGTTGACGCCATCTGCATCGATCAACAGAATGAGGAGGACAGAAATCACCAAGTCTGGCAGATGAACACCATCTACTCTCTCGCTGAAACCGTTGATGTCTGGCTTGGAAGCGCAACAGACAGTTCCGATGCGGCTGTTGACTTCCTTGAACGTTTCTACTCGCTAGTGTATTCCAAATCACCAGCACATATACCGTTGTCTCACTCCGACAGAGTCTCGGCCAAAGACAGACGAGCTACCTCTATCTACCCAGAGCAAGTCGAGTCATACCACGATTTCTACCGGCCAGTGCTATCAATTCTTGATGATGCCAAGGTAGCTGCAGACCTAAATCATGCCGTGGTATTACTTGCAAATACATGGTGGAAGCGAATATGGACTTTGCAAGAGTGCGTCCTCTGTCCCAACGTTCTCTGCTGGTGTGGTCCGAGAACGTTCCCGTTCGAGTATCTGCTCTACCTTTCCTATTTTCTCTACTTTCTAGTCAACCACAACATATGGGAAGGGGGACAGATCCCTCCGAAAGTTACTCTAAACGTGGTTCGGCGAGTTGAGGATCTGCGCAAACACATGGCCAACCATAACCAAATCGGCCTACCGCTAGCTATCTACGCAAGCTGGAACCGGGCGGCATCTGACCCTAGGGATAAGATCATCGGACTTCTTGGGCTAGTCGGGCGCCGCCACGACCTCCGCCCTGAGTATTCGTGGCCGGTTGAGAAGGTCTATCGAGTAGCTATGCGGGCTGCTCTCATGGAGGATGGGCATCTCGCTTGCCTTGGATTAATCTCTGAGGTGAAAGACTCGAGGAACAAGGACCTGAGCTCATGGGTTCCCGACTTTGAACTTCATTCTTCAGTGAGTGCTAATTACATTACTTCTTTGTCAAAAGTCCAGTTAAGAAAGCTTCTCTTCAACGCTTCACTCCATTCAGATGTGTCACCAACGATCAAGACGGAAGAGGACGATACCATCTTGGTGCTGCGAGGATTGCATATAGACTTTGCACATACCGTCGGCTCTAAAGCGCCCGGACCTCACTTCCAAAGCACAAATGAAAGAGATGCTGCAGAATGGAGAGAAACAATGCGCGAAACGCTCAAGGAGTGGCGGTCTATATTGCCTGAAAACGATGTCTATCACACTGGGGAATCTCAAAGCCTGGCTTTCTGGAGAACAGTACTTGCAGACCTAAAGCAGGGTCAGCATCCAGCGCCTGCAAAAACTACAGGTCCCAAACGGCTCGAGGATGACGATCTACAGCGGCTTCCGCGGCTGGAAACGAGTGAAGGACTTGAGAGCATATTGGGTACGTGGGCTGCCTGCCTACGACCGGAATATCGACAACTTCGCCTCATTGAGCAGTTCAATCGACGGTTCTTTGTGACCAAGGCTGGCTACATGGGCCTAGGGCCGCCTGACCTACGACCCGGTGATAGTATCTGTGTTCTCCTGGGCGGATGCGTGGCATACGCCCTTCGGAAGGGCGCAGGGGAAACGTGGTACTATGTCGGTGAATGGTAAGCATCACATTCTTGTTGCATTCTGCTCGCACTTGCTTATTGTGGCATAGTTATGTTCATGGCATTATGGATGGAGAGGCCGTCCGCAAGGCTGTTGAAGACAATGTGGAATTTGAAAAGTTTCGTATTGCTTGATTGGAACTGCTGGGGGGAATTCTGGACCTTTACCACGGAGATGTGAAATGACTTCCAAGCATATTCTTATTGGATGATTCGAATTACCCTCACGCTCTAGGCATCACCTGTATCTTCTGCCAGTCTCGACAAAATATCGTCCATAAGGTCACGCAGCTCAGCCGTCCTTTCCTTTGGAATGCTAGACCAAACAGAGGAGTATAGGCGGAAGTGCTTGTTGACAGGAACAACTGTCAGCTGCGGAATCATGGTCCTGGTTAGGAGAGAGGTTGGCGATGATCTCGGGGGAAGAGACAGCTTCGGGCGCGTTTGGGGCCATGGCGCTGATACGTTGTGGCTTCTGATGCGTCTGGCTCTGTGGTGACTGGGGTTGGTGGCCTGCGTGGCATGACGGATATCGGTTCAGCAATGGAGGAGTGACGGGCCTGAATGTCACTGATGTCTGAACAGACTTGGTACACATGCATGCATCACAAGCTTCTTGATCTAAATGAGTGAAGCAATTCCGCCCTCTCGGGGACTGATAGATGTACCTAGTTTACTGCCTGACAGTAGCTAGCCTTACTCGCAAGCCCGTGACGCGTGGTAGAGAAGATCCTCTATGTTCATATAAACTACAGCTTTTCAGCGATCAGGTGCCCACATAATGATGATATACATCAACACCACCGACAAAATAAAGAGTAGGATTCTCCCAACCCAACCAATAGAAACAGACAACCTCCATTCTCTCTCTCGTCTGCGAATCCTTATGGTGAACAAACTGCCAAAAGGTCCAACCACAGCCCTGTCCATAGCCTGACTCTCTTCCCCTCTCTCGTCCTCACCCTCATCCTCATCATCTTGACTCTGTGCCTCTGGCTCAGCCTGCTGCCTCGGCCGTGGCCAAAGTCCAGGCATCGGTAGATCGTCCAAGACGAGATTTATGTTACTGTCAGGGTGGTTCATGTTGTACCGGTAGACAAGATCCTCATTTAAGTTCACGATGAGGGCAAAATGAGCCTTTGCTGCTGAGAGATGTTCGACGCGGAATCTGCCAGCGATCCTGAAGTCCAGGGTCTCGATAACCAGACTGCCAGACCACTTTGGATCAGCGACAATGTAGGAACGGGTGAAGAGCCAACCCCGGGATGTACGAGTCATCTTCATGTGGTTTTGCTGGACTCGGAGATTGTTTTGCGACACGAACAGGCCGTCTCGCATTATACTGACAATATCCGAGGTTTTGACACGCAGCGTCGCGTACCACCCAACGTTCAGATTGACAGACCCGTCCCTTCGATATATCTCGGGATGGGAGGAAAACGATAAATACCCCTCCCACCATTCATTAGCCGCTACATCGAAGTAGGATGGGGGTGCTTCTGAAGGTGATGGGGTCATATCGGCGGATGACGATTCGTAAGGTGTAGAATCCTGGGTTATCGGCATGTTTTAAGGCTGAGGAGAGTTTAAAAGCTCGTAAGAAGATGTATAAAGTGAGATTAATTGATCGTCGTTGAAGTGAATAGGAAGTTTTATGAGCAGTGATAGAAAGGAGATGAGACTGTGAGTAATGAAAGGGTAAGGCAGTATTTATCAGTGTTGAATGATGATAGACTTTTTTTACTGCATATGCGAAGCTCTTGATAACTTGCTCTATTAATGCACTCATCGCAAGTAAGCCATGCCGGTAGAAACTTAATAACATACAGCGCATCGTTGGGTAATGTCCACGACCTAACAGAGCATGCATCTTGTTGCAAGACCGTAATGAAAGAACAGAAGTGTCACTCTATTACTCATGCAAGTGCTGATAATAGATGTTATTGCAAATCATAGCCATGGAAGAAGTTTAGTACAGTCAAAGATGGTTATGCAAGGAGAAAGCATAAACCTGCTCAATTGTGCAGGCGACAGGTTTGTCCTCAAGCGTCACCCTTTGAGATGTACAGAACACCAAGTCCGACGCATGACCTAGATTCATTCTCTATTACTCTATTAATAATAGCATTCTCCTTCATTTTTGGCAGCTGACGGGCGGTGCACGCATGCGCATTATCTCCACATATTTCTATTGTTCAATAGCCTCAATGACGATTGACGAGGCTTCCATTGTATTATCGCGCTATAACCATTTGTTCAGCGACTATTGTCTTCGTCTGGCACTGTCATCTTGAATAGCAGGTCGGCATTACATATTCAACTTTACTTTATCTCATTATAGTCATCCTTATTGAACCAAGACCTAAATCCTACTGGGTATCGCACAATTCCTTCAACACCAAGTGCCATTTGAGATCGAATTTTCCAGCCAAACGCTTCCCATTGTAACTTCTCACAAATACCATGTCTTCATTGATTGTAACAATGAACTGCCTAGGCAGCCTCCTGAACCGGAGGATATAAGTATGAATTCCCCCCTCCTCTCACTTGTGATCCTATACCTCTCCATCATCACCAACCTTTGCCGTCGTATCTTCCTTTCGAGAGGTTCCTCGCCAAGTCTCACAAGAACAAGCCAAAGACAGCACACCATGGCCAAGAAGGTTAATGTCAACAACATGACTGCGGGTCAGGTTTGGAAAGCTCAGTCTGGTTCGTTACTCGTTTCTTCATCCAAACAACACATACGCTAACCATCAGCAGTACATCTTTTCGTCGTGTCGTCCATAACTCACGGCGACCCGTCCAAGGCCAAGCCTGGTTTGCACCACGACCCTCCCATGGAGCGCCACATGCCCTTTAGAGATGTCCTGAAGATGACCCGAGCTGCGCATCAGCGTGTGTACAAGCAGTGCCTCAAGAAGAAGGGAGGGCGGTTCTGAAGCAAGAATCTGCCATGGCTTGCGTGGTATAAGGATGAGGGTCATATGGAACGGGAGTCAGATATCAACTGCAGGGCAGGAGAACATATCAACCATGTATCTGGGGAACTACATGCCATGTTACTAGTGCTCTATTCTGACTGATGAATCAACACTGAATTCTCGGACCGAGCACTTGTTTATATTCTATGACTGCCAATAAATGGCTCGATACTACGTCTATGATCCAGTCGCTGAACTAGAATACCAGGGTTTGCTGTTGTGAATCATGGAACCCGCCATTGGGAATGTTGAACCTTGAGACCTTGTGATTAACTCGAAACACGGTGTCAGGGAATTGCTCGTATCACTCCTTTCTGCCAAAGTTCATACTTGACACTGATTTAGCCTCTCGTACAGCATGCATATCGAAGTCGTTGACTTGTCCCTAGACGTACGTGTTCTGAATCATAACCTTGAAAACATATAAATAGTCCGCTTCCTGCGCATACCTTCATCCATCCCAAACTTCAAACTTCAAACTTCAAAGCACACTATAGCAAAAATTGCGAACACGACAAATAATTACCTCACCAAGAGAGACGTCAAAAGCAACCCCAAAAGCTCGCCCGTCATGTGTCACCAAGTCCATACGCGCATTACCTGCCGCAAATGCTTCCTGCTCATGGAGGAAACGTGGCAACCCATCCTCTGCGCCAAAGCGGCAGCCAACGGCAATCAGGTTGGCGCCTGCAAGCAGACAACTACGGTCACAAGAAGGGAGGTTGAGTCAATCTGTGACCCCTGCTTCAGGAAGTATCAGAAGAGACAGAAATGAAAACTGGTGGTGGGCTGGAAAAATGACAGATAGGATATGGACGAAGGGGAATACTACCAGTCTGGAAACATGAGACTAGTTTACTCAAGAGATATTGATGACTTTGACGAGCAAGCCTTGAGCTATGCATCCTCCTGACGATGTTCACCTCGTCGCACGTAGTGTTGAAAAGGCTGACAAAATAACGCGGGTTAGTCACGAACGCACGTGGGTGGCTCATTTACTGCGTAGCATGATCTGTCTAATCCATGACGAGCATGACAATTACTGAAGCTCAATGACGAGTGGATGACCATTGGATAATAGTTTGGCTAACATTCACAAACCGTTGCACCTTTGATACGTTTGAAGGAACAAGCTTAAAAGCACAACGTTTAATTGACCCCAAAAGGTCTGAGTTTATAGAGTTGGACAGAAATAGCTTCACATATTTAAAATGTTGACGCGACAAATTGGGACAAATTTGAAGGCGAGATTTGGTATCATGGCCACAAAGACTACCTAAATCCTAACATGATTGATCTGCTCAAGTTTAACGTGTTTTAGAGTAACCCTTCTATTTCTTTTTGCCCGTAACAGGTGCATCGCCAGTATCGTGAATGGCGTTGGGTACAGCTCTCTCAACGGATTCAGGAAGCTTCTCCTGGAGCTTCTGCGGCACGACAGACTCCTTGCCACCACCCTTGGCGTGAGACTTGTTGGCTGACTGTCCAGGGTCGGAACCGGTAGGATGGATCTTGGGGATGTTAGTTGAGGAGCTCGGGAAACTTGAGACAAGGAAGCATACGGAATCAGGTAGGGCCTCTTCCACGCCCTTTGGAACGGCGTCTTGAGCAGCCTTTGGGACCTTGGACGGGCCGGTTGCATGAGACTTGCCCTCGTCACCCTGGCCTCGCTCAATCTGTCTTAGGACAGGCATCGTAGAGAATTGCCTTGGGGCGAGTGACTGGACTCGAACGAGGTTGAGTATAGATCGAGAGCTGCGCATGATTACTGATGTTTAGATAGTTGAGAGTGGCTGCTGTCAGATCTTTGCGGTCAGAAAAGAAGGGCTGCATAATGTTATATATATCAATCAAAACAAATGATCCACGTCATGACTTGATCGTCATTCATCTCATCAACGTAGTGGGCTTATGTCATGAACGTCATACTCTACCCATCTTGAGCTAGACCCTCAAATATAAGATGGCGCACATAATGATCACGTCGCACAGCATAAACAAAGAAAACATTCCTTAATTACAGGAACCACAAATGACAGAGTGTGGGTGGATATGTGAATCAGCAGGAAAATATCGACAAGATAGACTAGCAGAAATTCGTATGGCCAAGGCTAACTGTTGCGAATATCCGACAATGTCGTGAACTAGCTATTGAAATAGTATATAGTTTCCTTACAAGGATGATCTTCCTGGCTCTGGCCCCAATACTGCGCATGTAAACCTGCCAGCTGCCTAACACTATTCTTGACCTTCTTAACCGAATAGGAAGCAACTTTGGCAGGAAAGGTATAGCCTTCGCTGACAAGATCGGTCATAATGGCGATTCCTTACTTGTCATCTTCACCGCTCCACCGGCCTTTAGGGAAGATCATATGATTTATATGGGGTGCCAGCTCTGTAAAGAACTTTGCCTCTCGTTGCGCCAAAGTGACTGTCCATGGATGAGCCTCGATCATCTTGGGATCAAACACGCCCTTGACACATGTGCGTTGGCCTCTCATTGTCGCTATCTCCCTCGTACGTGATGATGTTTCAGACATGTTGTAGGTTCCTTGGCCTTGGTACATATACAGATGTTGGTTTGTTCTCACTCAAAGGTTGGTAGAGAGAAGAGGTTTGCACCGAGTGGGATGCTTAGCAGCAGCAACCATCCCCATTTATTCGAACGAGTAGCGATCACGGGGCTGTCAGCATTGCTTACTTAGACCCGTATGCATCCAATGCAACCATGTGGTACCATAGGGTGAGAAGCGAGGTGCATCGCTGTGTATATTCTGACCACCAACGGGCTATAATAACTCGTAACTAGCTAGCTGTCTTTGTATTATAGTGCAATCACTTCTGGGCCAGAGATATCAGCAAGATGTAAAGAGACATGGTTGGTACTGAGTTGGCAGAAGATGACATGGGTGCCTAACGCTATAAAACTTGATATCAAGCATGTAATCGATAACTAACCCCTCCGAGCTGCTATTAGTTTCAAAGCTATAAGCCTAAGCCTTAGACTTAATTTCTTAAATGCTCAAGCCATCGGTATTATTTCCGCTCCCCCTAAACTAGTCGGGATAATCCGTGCTCATCTCACAAGCGAAATGAAATCTCGACAGATAGCAGCAAGCTAAAACCCGGGACCCATGTTACAGCCCCCACGACTAAGCAGAGTCCGAGCAAGATCGTCAAACACGAGCTTTGATGGTAGTCTGAGAGATTGTTTCGTAATCTATGCCCTGCCACGGCTACTTGCTAAGCGGCCTCAGATTGATACCCGATGACATACTGTACTTGAACCTCAAGGAAAAAGCCTGGACTCTTGGTCCTTGGCACGAGTCAGGTGACGTTAACCTTGACGGTGAATTCATTGGCTCACCGTGGATCTTCAGGACGATCATATTGATATACGACATGGAGAGCCTCCCACCAGAGTCCTAGCTTGGATCGTATACAGGGTTTCATCTCAGACCCAGCTTGTTGATGGAAATTCATTGGTTGGATAAGTTTAAGGGACCCTTTTATTCTTAACTTGCGGGCGAAACAGCTGTGCGGCTCATCCCTTGGGTACGCTATAGCTTGCGTGTCGTGTCGATGCGGCCGCAATGAAGATCTGGTAACCGATACCTCAAGTCTGAGCTGGCAGATGCAGCTCCCGAGAGTACCGAGATAAGGGGCTCAACTGTATTTCTTTAAATATCACGGTAGTTGTAGCCTCTGCCAAGCATATCGGCATTTGCATTCTAGTCTTTTTCTCACATCAACAAGGCAATTCTCTTCATTCTTTTCACATCTATCATCTCTTTTGAATACAATCGCTACCCGACCATCTCTGGAAAACTGAGAAGCTTCTATCCTTTCTTTTGGCACTCTTGCCTATCCTTCTCGGTCGCACGAGTCTTGCTTAGAGTACACTCATTACCTGACATCAATATGTCTCCCTTGTCGCGGCGCTGTACAATGCCAGACCGTTTCGACTCGCACCAAAACAGCTATAATCTCGAAGATCTGGCAGAAGGCCGAACTCTTCATCAAGATCAACCTCAAGATATTGAATCCGGTACTTCAACACCGTCCCTCGCAAAATCACAGCAACATGACACACCCTCCTTCGATATCTACGATCCAAATCGACCCAAGCTCAAGCTCCGCCAACGACTCAAGCACTTTACCTGGGCTTGGTACACTCTCCCTATGAGCACTGGGGGGTTATCTCTTCTTCTCTACGCCCAACCCAACCAATTCCCTGGTCTACGGTCGATCGGTCTCGCAATCTACATCATCAATCTTTTAATCTTCGCCTCAGTCAGCATTGCTATGATTACTCGTTTCCTCCTTCACCCTGGAACCTTTCTCAAGTCGATGACTCATCCTCGTGAGGGGTTCTTCGTTCCTACGTGCTTCCTCTCTATGGCCACCATCATCACCAGCACGGACCGTTACGCGATACCAGAAGATGACTCGAACCTCATCTGGGCAGTTCAAACAGCTTTCTGGGTCTACGTTATCTTCACGCTGCTTCTCGCTGTTGGGCAGTACAGCTATGTCTTTGCAGCTCATAGCTTCGGCTTACATACAATGATGCCCACTTGGATTCTACCTATCTTCCCCATCATGCTCTCGGGAACAATAGCCTCTGTTATTGCCGAGGTACAGCCTGAGATTTCTGCCATTCCGATCCTCTTGGCGGGCTTGACCTGTCAGGGTCTTGGACTCAGCGTGGCGATAATGATGTACGCCCATATGGTCGGACGTCTCATGCAAGCAGGGCTGCCAAACAGAGAGCACCGTCCAGGGCTCTTCATGTGTGTTGGGCCTCCAGCCTTTACCGCTTTGGCCTTGATAGGCATGGCTGAAGGCCTGCCAGAGGGTCTGACCTTCACGAAAGACGGCATTAGCATCAACGCAGCACTTGTACAGTTGTTGGCAACTATGTGTGCTGTCTTTCTGTGGGCGCTGAGCTTGTGGTGGTTTGCCATTGCGGCTATCGCAGTCATTCAATCTCCACCACGGTACTTCCATCTTGGATGGTGGGCAATGGTGTTCCCTAATACAGGCTTTACACTGGCGACTATCTCCATCGGCAAGGCACTAGGAAGCAGTGCAATTGGTTGGGTTGGCACAGCAATGACTATCACCATCCTCTGCGTCTTCTCTTTCGTCCTTTATAGCCACGTAAGGGCTATTATCGTGCAGGATATCATGTATCCTGGACGGGATGAAGACGTTGAAGATCACTGAACATAGCAAGGTGGAACTTGGATAATTAGAACGCACAAGCGTGTTGATATCATGCAGATGTATATACGGTTCTGTTACAGTTTGTTAATTTAGCTAGTGATTTTATCAGCGTGCATTAGAGCAATAGATAGGACAGAGAAGGTCTCGTTAATAGACATTTTCGATATTCTATTAGACAGCATCTCGAGGTGTGCTGGGAAAATATTTGTTATATAGAGTCCTGTTTAGCAGAAGTTGATTCACTTTTGTCAGCTCTTTGGTATCGTTATGCTTGGGGCAACTGAGCGAACACATTGGTGTGTCTTAGCATCAATCATGTTAGAAACTTTACAGTATTATGTTGTTGAGGGATGAGAATACTTCGTCATAATCGAGATACTTTCGTGTAAGTGACAATTCTGATATTACGGCGCGTACATTAGCCTTACGTGCTTAAATCAATGCAACTCGGGGTTTCGACTAAAGGTTGAGGCGATGGATCAATTTGTGAGATAATAGAACGGGTAAAAGTTCTATAGGTAAGTAATATACTACATGGAGCTTATAGTTGATATGTCACCCCCCAAACAGCTGATGCTGTGATAAAGGGACCAATAGGTGGTGAATAAGACGTACCAAGCTGCATCAGATTCACACAAGTTTAGTTAATGCATCAGGATGGTGGTACGATGGAATAGCCATTCACCTACGGTATTCTTGCAAACCGTCAAAGTCACCTCTGTGTCCCTTGGTAGATCATTAGCTATGCGTGATGCACTCTGCAATGGTGGCAAGTAACACGGCGATGCGAATCAGCTCACCGTGATTACACAGGATCAGGAGGACTCCTCAGACTCGTCAACGCGCGTTTCTAAGAACAGTTATAATATATATACAATCTTCCAAACTGACATCAGTCAATTTCAACCATAGCTCATGCCTACAGGTTATAAACACTAGCCCACATACCTCTCTATAATCAAAGAATACTCACCTTTGCTACCCTATCAACTTTCGGATCTCAGAAGCACTTCAGCATGGGTTCCTTCCAGAGAATGTTGACTCCTCACTGGACTCATGCTATTCCTCGGCATCTAGTCACAAACATGGAAACCTTGAAGAGTGAACTGTTGAACATCTATGGGAAAGATGGAGATAAATTCAATTTCGGGCTGGAAGATGAGGGAGACAAGATCAAGGTCAAGGTTTTCAAGCTTGAGCCTAAAGACCTCGTGAAGGAACTGCAAGAGCGCAATGTTATAGCGGAGAGTTGAGGGTAGCCAAAAAGCTCCGTAGCGGACTGGCAAATACTCTTAGATAGCAATCGAAAAAGGTTCCTACTCCATACGATTAGACACTGATGATGAATATTCCCAAAAGGCTAGGCCTCTAGCTGAGTCACGAATGTGATTAATAACACAGAACAATCTTAGATGTCTACAGGTGAACCGCAGGGATACAACATTTGGATCGGCAGCGGGTTTGAATAAGCGGCATAAAGTAGCGGTCAACCTCCTCAGCACCAACAGCCTTCCCATGACTAGGACAAAGGCTCAGGTGGAATTTTGATACTCAAAAAAGCCTAAAGATGCTTTATAACCCGCTATTGGCCGACAGCATATGTACGTCGAGTCATTATCATTTGGCGCTAGACTCACTATCGGCAGGTAGGTTAAGGTTTTAAAGGGACACGGGTTTTTGCTGTCAGTTACTGAGCTAGATTAGCTTGCTCAAATACCGGTAGGCTAAGAGTTTGAGTCTCGAATACGCGGTGCCAATAAAGCCCTGGCATGCGACGGGGCGCAGGTGACGACAGGTATGGATTGGGGCAGAGCTCGGCAGAGCGGGAGTGTCCCTTTGGCCAAGCATTGGGGTAAGGAATTAATACATTGGAGTTTAACTTGGCATTATACATTGGAATGGTACGATAGCTACTCCAAAATGGCCGAAAATTGAAGACTCATGGTGAGTTCAGTCCGAGAAAGAGATGATTTCTTCACGGCTACGTTCGGTATATCAACAAGCCGAGATTGTCATGCACCCAAGGGCCAAATATGCAAGCCGCTAGGATTATACGAGAACCCACCGAGGATGAACATGGATGGCTGTGTCTCGGCCAAAACCTGCTGGAGATATGGGTAAAGAACCCTTTGCCACCGATTCGGAGATAACAACCAACGCCTCAGTGAAGTCATTGTTGATTACAAATGTTGATCACGCTAACTACAGGTTTTTGACAGGATTATTTTAGTTTATACCTTTATGTTTGCTATTGACATCCCTGTAATGAGACAAAACATGACAATCCCGGCCATGCAAGCCATCATCCTTGACTTACCACCTGGGGATCTTCTCAGAAAACTCTGGCTGGAACCTCTTCATGTAGGCGGTGTCATCGCGCTTCTTCAATCCACAGTCCAAATACTGCTGATGCAGCTTCGCCAACCTCTCTCTATCAAGCTCAATGCCTAGTCCAGGCCCAGACGGCACAACCACACCTCCGTCCCTCCACTTCAGAGCGCCATCGACCACAACATCCTCGTCACGGCGCTTCCACGGCCAATGAGTATCGCAGGCATAGTCAAGGTTGGGAGTTGCCGATGCTAGATGGGTCATGGCAGCAAGCGAAATTCCCAAGTGACTGTTGGAGTGCATGGAAAGCCGCAGGCCCCAAGTAGCGCAGATGGACGCCAGTGTCTGGGACTTGCGCAGGCCACCCCAGAAATGGTGATCAGATAAGATAACCTGTACCGCGTTCTGTAGTATCGAAGGCGGAAGATGATCGAAAGCGACTACTGCCATGTTGGTAGCTAGAGGCATTGACGCCTCCTTGGCTACAGCAGCCATGCCTTCTATCTCTCCAGCTGGATCTTCCAAGTACTCTAGGATTCCGTCCAATTCTTTGGCAACCCATTTGGAAGTCTCAACAGTCCATGCTGCGTTTGGGTCCAGCCTCAGCGGCACGTCAGGAAATGCGGTGTGCAGGGCTTTGATTGCTTCGACTTCCTGCGCAGGGGGAAACACGCCGCCCTTGAGTTTAATGGCCTTGAAGCCATACTCGTCTATGATCTTTCTTGCTTGCTTGACCACTCCTTCCGGGTCTAGTGCCGGGCCGTACTCATCCTCCCCGTCCTCTTCAGGATGTTTTCCCCACTTGTAGAAGAGATAGGCAGAGTAGTGGACAAGATCTCTCACGCGTCCGCCAAGTAGTTCACTGACCGGGACCCCAGCGAGCTTGCCCTGCAGGTCTAGACATGCGACTTCGAACGGTGAGAAGAGCTTATCGGCTACAGAGGCCGTGGTGACCATGCCACCCATGCCATCGCCACCAGTGCTCGTGTCGCTGACGAGAGACTCGACACATTTTTTGTATATGATGTTTGTGCTGTAGATGGACAGGCCCTTTATCTGCTCAGCTACTTTGCGTAGGCGGTCCAGGTGAACCGAGTCTCCATAAGATTCGCCAAGACCGCACGAGTCTTCTGTAACGACCTCGATAATGCTGCGTAGGGCATATGGCTCATGTACACCCACGCTGTTCAGCAGGGGCATATCATGGAAGGCCACGGGCGTGATGATGATATCTTTGATGATGCTGTGTTGAGACATGATGGCGACGTGGACTGCGAATGGAGGCTGCCGTGCCGGGATACCATGTTGAGTATGCTGAGTGGTGGACTATTTATCCGGAGATTGAGAACTGATCGGCCGAGATTAGGCTTCCAGGCTACAGCTTGCTCTGCGGGGTAAAGCATGGATTCTTTCAGGTAATTATCACGAGTCGTGAGTGTATCCATGCTGTTGTGTCCTTATCCCTGGCGTCGTTTCCGCTATCTCCTGCACAAGCACCAAAAGGAAAAGGAGACCCCGGACTTATTTCCATCATGGTATAGAGTGGCTGACTCTGCATAACGCGGATCCGTGCCGGATAACGTCGTGATTGGGTGGCTTATCCGCGTCTCGACTCTTCCGCTGATCGGCCCAACCTCAACAAGACAGTTGGAGGTGTATTTTCCGTCCTACGAAACCCTCGCTTTTTGCTACCCCGCACTTGGCAGCAAGGACACTCCACTTTGAATGTCGCCAAGTCTGGGGTCAGACGGGAGTTGTCTGGGGAAATGGGGGCAACACCGAGCTAGTCAGTAGTGGCCTCTAGAGCCTTTTCCAGATCGTGGTCGAGTATAATACCCAGCTAGAGTCTTTGTCTCTTTCTGCTCATCGAGAACCTGTCACTGAGCATCACTCCTCTTGTGCTGGTTCACCCTCAAGTCTCCCCTGTCCCTCCACCATCCAGTCCCTTCACCATGGCTGCCAGAAGCTCCATCTCCAAGAGCGACATTGAGGGCGCCGACAACAAGCACACTCATGTCGAGAATTCCAGAGAGGCGATCGAAATCGGCGGCTTCCGTGTCTTTGGCCTAGACCCTGACGATGCCGACTTTTACAACAACTACTCTGAGGAGAAGCGAAAGAAGGTCTTCCGAAAGGTCGACCATCGACTCGTGCCCATGCTCGCGCTTCTGTACCTCATCAGCCACATCGACCGTGCCAACATTGGTAACGCAAAGATTGAGGGCATGGTTGACGACTTGGGCATGTCAGGAGTGCAGTACAACACTGTCCTGTCCATCTGTAAGTTCTACCGTGACATTCCATGACTTGGTCGCATTGTGCTAACTTGTCGTCAGTCTTTGTCCCCTACGTCCTGCTCGAAGTCCCCAGCAACATTCTCCTCAAGAAGTTCAAGCGACCATCGATGTATCTCGGTATTCTCTGTGTCTCCTGGGGCATTGTCATGACCTGCACTGGACTTGTTCAGAACTTTGGCGGTCTGATGGCTACTCGTGTTCTCCTCGGTATCTTTGAGTATGTTGGATGACCTCAACAGCAATGAGAACACGTGCTGACATTATAAAACAGGGCCGGCTTCTTCCCCGGTGCTATTTACCTCTGCAGTTATTGGTACATGCCTAAGGACCTCTCGGTACGAATCTCATACTTTTACTGCGCAAGTGCTCTATCTGGCGCTTTCTCCGGTCTTTTGGCTGCTGGTATCGCTGAGATGGATGGTGTCGGTGGCATGGAAGGCTGGCGATGGATCTTCCTTCTTGAGGGCATGGCTACCGTCTTGCTCGGTATTGCATGCTTCTTCTTCCTCATCGACACCCCTGCTCTTTCTACGCGATGGCTCGAGCCTGATGAGATCCGATTCCTTGAGCTCTCCATGTTCATCAAGCAGGGCGGAGGCTTTTCCGAGGAGACCGGCGTCAAGTGGAAGGACATCTACATGGTGCTCACCAACTGGAGAGTCTACGTCCAGGCTTACTTCCTCATGTGCCAGTCTGCTCTCTCATACGGTATGTTCTCATGCGGTTTCAGTGTTACAAACTATGTGCTAACCCTGTCCAGGTATCAAGTTCACTCTTCCTAGCATCACCAAGGCCATGGGCTTCAGCACCACCACCGCCCAGCTCACCTCCGCTCCTCCCTACGTTGCCGCTGCCATCTCCGCCATCACGTTTGCCAAGATCTCCGATCGATTCTACTGGCGAATGCCTTTCGTTGCCATCCCCATGCTCATTGTCTGTGTCGCCTACTCAATCATCATCTCCCTCAAGGGTGAGCTCGAGTCCAAGAAGGGCGAGGCCTACTTCTCCGTTGTTTTGGCTGTTATCGGTATCTACCCCATTCAAGCTGCTGCTGCCTCGTGGAACGCCAACAACATCGCCCCTTCATCTCGTCGAGCTATCGGTATCGCGCTCATGAACTGTGTCGGAAACGTTGGTGGTATCGTGGGAAGTTTCATGTACCTCGAGAAGGAGGCGCCCAAGTACTACACTGGTTTCGGTCTCAGTTTGGCATTTGGAGGTACTGGTCTGATCGTCGCTCTTCTCCTTGAGTTGAGCTACAAGCACGCCAACGCTCGCAAGGAGAAGATTGCCGAGGAGGCCAAGCAGAAGTACACCGAGGAAGAGCTGTTCGATATGGGAGACAGGTCGCCGCTGTTCAAGCATGTTCTGTAAATAGTCACGCGAAGAGACGAGCAGCGATGATGAGATGGAGGATCAGCGAGAGATAGCTCTGGCTGCTCAGACTAGCTGATCGTTGTGGGAATGGTAGTTTAAACCCTTGGTCGAATCACGATGTTATGAACACTAAACTAAGGAATGACTCCCAGTCTATTTTGAAGAAAATTATATTTGATGTCTCTTGATAGCAGTGAAATTGAAATGTGCAATGCACAAGTACAAGAAAGATACGCTCACATGAGTCGTCTTTTGAGAAGGCCTTGTGCGGCCGCTTGGGCCATCACCATCTCAGGAAGCTATATCCAGTAAATTTTGCACGATTTCCTGCCAATATTCTATGATTGATCATCCTCTTGAAAACCAGACTCTATCAAATGCATTTTTCGTGATCACTTAAACTGAGTGATGCCCTCAGTCAAGCAATTGAGAATTCCGTTTGTGACGCAACGACCGACACGTACCAGCTAACATTTGAAAAGTTATTGGTTGCGATAAGCGAGAACTCCCCAATCAAAATCGATTCATGATGACCATTCCGGTAAAAGATTAAGCTTATAAACAACTCAAACGAGCCTAACTTTCTCTTTAGTGGCAGAGCTTACAGCCTGATGTCTCAGAGTATGTCCTAAAATGAACGTGGTATGGTTCTTGAGTCGAATTGTGATACCTAACCTACACTGCCGTGAACAACACTAAATCACCAGCTAAAATGTACCATACCACATAAAAGATTGGCAAACTTTAATTACTATGCTAATTGACATATCGTTGAACCTCTACGCCGTTTGTTGTTCTGTTGGCGACACCGTTTGTGACACCATTTACATGTCCCTCTTCCACCGCTGACTTGAGAGTATCTTCAAAGCTTCGCGTATCCGCAGTTTGCTCCTCAATACTCTTCTTGGCAGCAGCAGAAGGCTCGACATATGGACGCCTAGGCTTCAACTTGTCACCAGCTCCCTTGATGCCAGCGGCCTTTGCAGTGCTAAGAGTTGCTGCGTACTTGACAGCTGCAATCCCGGCTTTACATGGCTGCTCAGCGAGCGCTGCCTTTTTATGCAAAGCCATGGCTTCTTGGAATTTGCCCTCCTGATATAAGTTGTAGATGTGCACGATAGTCTTTGGAACCACGTTGGCAAACCCGGCGATTGTTCCATGTGAACCAGCAGCGAGACCTCCTATCAAGAAATCAGATTGACCGCCGTAGATGGCAAACTGCCCCTCTGGTAGCTCAGCTGCTAGTCGTGTAATTTTAGCCACGGCTCCGCAGGTCAGTTTGACACCAACGATGTTGCTGTGTTTCTTGGCCAGAGCGGCGATGGTGGCAGAATCAAGGTCAATGCCGTTGCAGACGGTAGGGAAGTTGTAGATGACAATGGGAAGCTGACTCTCCTTGGCAACATCGTCGAAAAAGTTGTTGATAACCTCAGGCGTCGTCTGCTTGCCAAAGTATGCTGGTGGTAGAAGCAGGACGTAGTTGGCTCCAGCATCAGCTGCGTCACCAATAAACTCCAGAACTTGCTTTGTCGAATGGCCACCGACACCGGCCATTATGGGATAGGAGGGCCCGCATGCTTTACGAGCGGTTTGCAGCAATTCCTTGCGCTCTTCGCGCGTCAAAAGAAAAGTTTCGGCATTGGTGCCGAGCACGACAAGGCCGGCCAGACCCGTCTTGGATAGATACGAGTAATAGGCCGCCTGGGCATCTGTATCCAGCGTGTCCGTCTGGTGGTTGAAAAATGTGATTGCAGGGGCCCAGACACCGCTGGGTGGGACTCTTGACAAAGACATGATGATAACTCGATATAATCAGAATCGCAAAAAGAAAGTCCAGCCGTGTGACTAGTCTATACAGGTATGCTCGGCATGAGATTTTGGAAGGGACCAAGTACTTAAGGGCTTCAAACTGTGGCTAATCTGCCCCGAGGCCGATTTCCGGGTACTTTGGCTCTCCGGCTACCGTGTCCAGGAGCCGTACTTAGACTCTCCACCTTCGGATCTGTTTACGATTTGCGATGAGCGGCTCAAGTGTACAAGGATGAGCGGAAGATGCCCGTGTTATGCCAATCATGCCCTGAGAAACCTGTCACATATCGTCTACTTATGCATTGCCCCGTCCACGGGCCTCGGGAATGCAGATGCTGCGGAAAAGAGAGCACGAGATGGTTGGGATGAGTCTTTTTCCGACAAGCGAGAGTGGACGTTGCCGATCCCCCGCAGAGCAACCCCAAACGCACTGCCAAGTGTTCTGCGGAGATACGGCCTTAAGGCGGAGGTTGTGCATGTGCATGCTAAGAAGATGGTGTTACGGCATTAGATGTCGCCCAGAGATTCGCAACGTGCCATATTTCCGAAACTGCCAAGAATGACAGCTTTCCTCTTTTTTTGCAGAGTAGCGTGTGACGTTACATGTACATTATCTGATCTCATAATCGTCAAAGGTGCTATCTCCGCGCCAAGAGAGCCAAGCCGTTGAAGACCCTAATACGCACGTTGACGGCTTTCGCTCAGAGTTCATCTAAGAATGATTTGTAAAGCTTGATAAGGTTGGCTGGAGATATGTAACTGTGACAAGGATTTCAATAGTTATATGGTTCAAGTACTCGTTGTGGACTTGGTGACTTGGCCAGCTGCACAGGGTCAAACTATACAGCTAGGTGCCCGTGGAACACTGAGAATTATTCTCTGCAATGAGTTTCTATTTGTGTCTATGTGGCTTTATGTGTCTTTCACTATCTATGTGGTCTTCTTGTGCATGATAGTGGCCGCAGCTTGGTGGTTGGGGAAGATCAACGCATCAGCGATAACAACATTCTCCCTCCTACCAGCAGCAAACACAATGGTTTCAGCAATATCATCCGGCGTCAATGGTTCGCATCCGCTATTTTCAGTCAGTATACGCCTCAGTTATTCATGGATCTTGGTACAACTTACGCGTAAACAGCATCAGCCTTTGACTTGTCGCCATAGAATCTCACGACTGAGAACTCAGTCTCTACTTGACCGGGGTCGATTCTGATGACGCGAATTCGCTTTGAAATGAGCTCTTTGCGCAGGCTCTCGGTGAAGGAGTGAATGGCAGCCTTGGTCGCGCAGTAGATACTGCCGCCAACGTAGGGCTCTCGGCCGGCGATGGATCCAATGTTGATGATATCACCAGATCCTTCGCCGTTGTTGCGCTTAAGCATACCAGGAAGAACAGCCTGCGTCACGTTGATCAAGCCTGTAACGTTTGTGGCGAACATGACGTTTATGTCCTCTTCCTTGATCTCGGGAGCCTTGTCCACGCCCTTGACGAGGCCGCTGTATTCATGTGAGCTATAAAGTCCATCAAGTATTAGGGATGAACTTACGCATTGTTTACCAAAACATCAATCTCGTTGAACCCCTCAGGAAGCTTGCTCACGAATGACCGCACCTCATCTGGCTTGCTAACGTCGAGCTGAACCGGCAGCACTTTGACGCCATCGCCGACCTCCTTGACAATATCTTGGGCGATTTGCTTGAGGCTGTCGATTCGACGGGCAGTCAGAACCAACTTGAGGTTCTTGGGACTGGTGCGAGCAAATTCAAAGGCTGTGGAGCGTCCGATGCCGGAGGAGGCACCAGTGATGAGGATTGTCTTGCCTTCAAGGCGCTTGGAAACTGCAGATGCCATTTTGGAAGTAGGAATAGTATGCAAACGTATGCAGAAGAGAAACGAGGCTGATTGGAGGTGTTTTGGCCGTAGATAAATAAGGTACCTGTCGTTGCTCCAACCTTTTGAGCTTATTTCAAGTCTTTAAAAATGACGAATACCAGCCGACAATGAGCTGCTTTCCGCACCAACCACAATAGCCCGTGACGATCCACGGATTTGTACCCGGACAAGGATGCTCGGATGAACTTTTCCGAGGCGGCTTCGGCTTGAATTCCGGTCTCCTTCAGGAAAAGGTGGGAGATGATATCCGCTGCGACGGTGATTGGTAGACTACAGCCGAGGCTACGATTGGGCATTTTCGGAGAGATTTCACTATGATAGCCAGCAGTGAGCCAGAATAAGAATTGTTAGAGTAATTATAGAATAACCTGCTAAATCCTAAAGACTTCATCATCAAGAAACACATCAAGGTTCCCCAGTCCCGAAGAGACCAATGAGGCGAATTGACCCCAGCCCGAGAAATCAACACCAGACATGCCGTTAAAGTCCAGCCCACTCTCCCCCATCAAGTCAGTGTAAGACGTCCTATCGCTAGGAGTATCTATTGGCATGACATTGGCCTGGTACCCATTGTCTTGTGCCTGGCCGTCCATGGTACCAAAGCCGTTTGTTGATGGGTGCATCCGATTCATCTGGCGCAACGCTTCCGTCCGTAACTCTTCTAGCAGAAAGCAGTATCGTTCTGACAGTGACCCTTTCTCAACCATGGCTGACATATGAGACTGACATCGTGTTGCTGCCGAGAAATAGTCGCTATAAGTTTCGGGTGGTGATGCCCACTTCTGGATCACGTAGATATAAAGTACCATGGCCGCGGTGAAGGCAAAGTACGCAGTAACCTGTCAACAGTCAGAATTTGTAGATAGCCTCAGATCTCTTGTGCCTACCCAGAATGCCCTAAACATCTGTCCCTGGTCCGTGATCTCGTCAATGAGACCCACGGTGTCCATGGCGGCTTTGAGACACTGCTGAACGCTCTCATGCGTCATGGCGTCGTTCTCACTGCCTCTTCTGTTCTGCCTGGATAGACGTGCAAAGTTATTCAGAACAGCTTGTCGATGCGTAAGAATGATGGCATGCCAGTAGGTCAAATTCAGAACGTTTCGCTGTCGCTGAACGATAGGAACGAGGAATGTTGTACTGAAGTAATCGGCATCGAGAAATTGAGAAAACTCGGTACGCCAATCTGACAGATCCTTGGAGATACGCTGCGTCTCTTCCTTTCGACGGCTGACGGATATCGGCTTGACTGAGTAAAGGGCCCGAAGGATCTGGCCGATGATACGAGCGAGTCTATGCAACAGGTCAGTCTCTATCGCTGGCCGTGCTTTTGTTTCTTACTTCATGTGCGCAACAGGAGCGAGCATGATGGAATAACCCTTGATAGAGCTGGTGAGATTTATATGGTCTTTGGTTATGTCGCTGTCGTCAACACAGGCTGGCAGCTCGACATCTATATCGTCATCGTGAAAGTTCCGTGGCCTACCCAGAGAGACGCTGAGATATGCATCCAAAGTGTAAGCACACCAAAACGTTCTTCGGCGGCTCTCGACCTCGATGTGGTTAAGCCCACTGGTTACGCCAGGACGTTTGTTTCGGTTCAACCCAATAGCAAGTGCGAGGTTTGTCACTATACCAAACTGGCTCCAGCAGTGGTTCACTCGGGACTGGGTTCCTAGATAGTAGCATTGCAGCAGGCGTGCTTGGACACTCGTCAAGCGTATTGAGCCACTCTCCTTTGAGAGCTGATGATCTGCAGCTAGATAGTATCGAGAGCTGCGGGTCTGGAGTCAGCACGGTAGATAAGGCTAGGCGGGCATCTAACCTTAGATCAGCTGGTCCTGGCTTATCATTCGCAGGCATGTAGACTCTGGCATGGGCCAGGATCATGAAGAGCAAGGCAACCTTGGCGGCAGAGTTATTCGCATCACGCATAGTACCCAATGTGTCGTAGAACTCGTTGAACCATTCTTGAATCGTAGGTCGGTGTAGGAATCGGTGAGTTGGCATGGCAAAGTCGAAATAGCGATCAACCAAGCGCTGAGCGTCGTCCTTGGGAAGCATCATGCAGAAGTTTGGGTCATAGTCGGGATTTTGAAGAGGTGCGTCGCCGAATGTGAAGATGCTCCCTGGTCCGGAGAATGCTATAGCCTGGTTCAACCGCTTCTGCACTCGGAGCAGGAATGACACACCGGATGCTGGACCGATATAGTGTCCTTGTTGATCCTCCTGAGATGGCTCAGGGGATTGCTGCACTGACGTTACAGCCCGCGAGGTCGTGGCCCCCGGTGCCATGAGATGTGATGAGAGGCCATAGTCCTGGAGTTCCACAGTCTGTTGTGGTGCTTCGGCGGCTGAACTTGTCAAGTATTGCTGGCTCAAGTGTGCAGGGCTGTCGTGTTGGCTACCGGACATGTTGTCTTGAACTGAGACATTGATAGTCTCATCTCCAGCCTCCTCTGCGGATGGTATTACCGGCAGACGACCTCTGGAATAGGACGACTCAAAGGTACAAGAGGCCCCTGTCCTAATGCAAAACTTACAAGGCTGCATGCCATTGCACTTGATCTTCCGCCTGTTAGACGCACGACAGATTAGCTTGAGCCGTCTACGCCATTGGGTATGGATTACTTCTTGCAGGCATCACAGGCCCTGGTGACTCTCACTCTCTCGCTGCCCTTTTTCCGCTTCTTGGGGACGTGGCTGTTGCTATCTTCTGACGGCGCCGGGAGTATAGGACGCTCTGAAGTCATTGGATCCACGTTTGTGGCACCCGCTGGAAGGGAGGATTGTGCAATTGAGGTTGTACAGACGGAAAAGTGAGAACAAGAAGAGCAAAGATTGGACGGAAAAGCGACTCCGAGGGACGAGTGGCTGGATTATTGTCTGTTTGTAAGGCTAAACCCCGCAACCAGAGTCACGTGTGTCCCTTGTCTTGATCCCGAGGCTAATATCGGATATCTATCCGCGAGATATCACCCCTGTTAGTATCTATGCAGCGTCTTGGTCACGTATTGATCGTCAAGGTTCACGCAAGTGGCTTTCTATTAACGGAAGATGCTCAACGCTGGTCAGTACGCTGAGCGGAAGCAGATCTTGGCATTTCCTATCAAAATAGAATCTGAGATCCAAGTACTTGTCTCCGCAATAACCGCAAAGCACTCTCCTCAAACTCGTCACCAAACTGGAGGACGGACCTCCAGGCAGCAGGGATAGCTTCCGCACCGTCTCTCGCACCCAAGAGTCCTCCCGCAATTGCACCATTTGTATCCGTATCCTTTCCAATGCGGACTACGTCTACCAGAACGTCTTCCAGGCTTCTTGTATCTAAAACCGCTGCGATAGCAAGGCTTAGAGACTCGAGCACATACCCGCTGCAGTAACCGCGCAACTCTTCCGGAGGTCCGTTCTCAGCCATGCTTGCTATATTGAGAGACTTGCCGAGTTCGATAGCTTGATAAACTGAGCCGTATATCCCCTCCAGCTCCTCCGCAACGCTCTCGCCAGCAGCAATAGCTTCAGCCGGGGATTTTTGGTTGACCAGCTTGGACACAATCGTGTTGTAAGCTGCACAAGAGACTGTACATCTCTCATCATCATGAGTGATCTTGCTGATGCGCTGACTCTCGTCAATCAGCTTTTGAGCATCAGTCTGAAATAGGCCAGTGGGAATGCATCTCATCAAACTCCCATTTCCAGCATGGCCAGGTCCCGCTCCTGCGCGGTCAGGGTCCTTTGTTTTCTTGTATCTTTGTAATCCTCTTGCAGTAGCACCTCCGATATCCTTGGGGTAGCTTCCCAGTCGCCTCCCGGGCCAGTCACCGCGCATCCACCAAACGAAATAGTCCCCAGCCAGACGTGCAACGTCATCTCCGGGGTGAAGATCATGGTAAGCGAGCAACACTCCGCGAGTCATGTCAGTATCATCAGTTGCGTGACCAGCAGGCCATGAAAATGGTCCTCCGCCTATGATATCCCGAAGGCCGTCGGGATAAGCTTGGGCGATCTGGGCGTGAGACTGAAACTCGACTGTGGCGCCCAACGAGTCACCTGCGTGAACCCCAAGCAACGCGCCGACGACTCTGGACTCTCGAGGGGAGAGAGGGGCTTCGTTTTGAGAAGAAGCCATCTTTCGCTGCTTCAATTCGGAGTCAAAGTTGTTGATGAAAAGTCTAGGCAAGACAAGGTAAGGAAGCGGGGGCTGACACTCCCTTTAAGTAAACATGAGGCTGCTGCCTAGAGATGATGTTAGTGGCTGAGCTGAGGCTGTGAATATCGAGATGATCTATATCTCGAATGTCAGCCACCGTTGTGTTGTGGAGGTCTATATTTTCACCGCTTCAGGATCCCTCTGCCTTGCCTTGCATTCCATCGCCATCTTTTTCAACATTTTTGCCTGTGGAGAAATACTGCCCACAAACATTCCGCATTCTCAAAGGTGTTGAATTATCTAACTATAGCAAGGTCATTGTATGGTTTTGGCCTGTGTGGACGTTTGCAGATGACATCTAACCTATCCTCACTGCCTTCGGAGATAGCGTCGCGAGTGAAATCGCGACATACATGAGACGCCGGAAATGACGGAATGGCCCCAGAATAGACACCAGGTTAATTTATTACGTGCAGGTAATTACTTGGGGTGCTTGATGATCAAGGCGATAATCTACTAAGACCGAGTCTACGGATCATGACAGAGCGTTAATAATGGAGCTAACTCGGCTCTAAAATTAGTTCAAGAGCCAATTCGTTCAATCCCAACAACTTCAGCCTTACACAACAAAACAAACTCCCAAAAAGAAACATGTCGTCAACAAAGGGTCTCGTTCTTGTCACTGGCGGGAATGGCTTCATCGGCGCCCGGATTGTTGAGGCATTTCTCGCAGCCAATTATTCTGTGCGCGCAACTGTTCGATACCAGGGCACAGCCTCCAGGCTTCTCTCAGCCTTTCCTTCGCACGCCTCTTCAGGCCGCCTCACGACAATCGTAGTCTCTCATCTACCGGCTTCCGGGGCTCTGAAAGAGGCAGTAAAGGGAGTCACTGCAATTGCGCATCTCGCCTCTCCGATCGAAATTTCAGACCTAAATTTCCAGTACGCCTTCGGAACTGCCCTTCAAGGCACGCTAGGTATCCTGAAACAAGCGATCAAGGAGCCTGGCCTGCGTTCGTTTGTGTACATTTCGTCCATTGTAGCCATCGCGGGGGATCAACCAAAGAATTCCGACACGGCATACACTGAAGAAGACTGGAACAATCATGCTGTGGAACTAGTTGCCCAACTTCGCTATGAGGCCACCAATCATCAGGTCTACGTTGCAAGTAAGGTCAAGGCGGAACGTGTATTCTGGGTTTTCGGCGCGGACAACGCCGACAGTATCAATTTCACAATGACAACTATCAACCCAGTCTGGGTCTCCGGGCCGCCATTGCTCTTGCCAGACGATCCGGACAGGTTAAGCCAGCCTGCCATTGTTACGTATCGTATCCTGAACGGCGAGGACATGCCGCCACAAGGACCTGGCAACGGAGCTCACGTCGATGTACGTGATGTTGCGAGGATCGTTGTATTTGCGGTTGAAAACAAGGAGGAGGCCGATGGGCAGCGGTACATTGCAGGCGGAAATGGAAACTATGCGAATATCCAAGCCTATCGTGACCTGCTGCGCAAGGAGTACTCTGGTACAAACCTTATGATCAAGAAAGGGGAACCAGGCAAGGGATATGTCCAGGATTATAGCTTTCCTCCTGGTGTTCCCAAAATTGATGGGAGCAAGGCAATGAAAGCAATAGGTCAAAGCTGGATACCATTTGAGAAGATGGTGCTTGACGCGGCAAAGGCGTACGAAAGATATCTCTAGAATATTCTCGGAGTCATTGTAGCTCTGCATAGAGTCAAATCGATCATCTTCACCCACCCACTTTATGTACTGGTTATTCAATTCACATGTTGATGATGAAGCCGTCTTGTTTGGCGAAGCTATCACATATTAGACTTGTCGTATCTTGTGAACCATCAGACATTACAAGAAATAACTCCCTAGATATCCCACGCATTAACAACAGCTAAGCCTTCGTTTCAACAGAGCCCTTATCTTCCGAACGTTGAGCCTTGGTTGTCTGCACAGGCTGCTTCTTTTCGTGAGCCAAACAAAACTCCTTGTCGTAGGCTGGGCATTCGGGAGTACAAAGGCGCAGATCAGGCATTGGTTGAAGAAAAGGATGCTGCTTCCTCTCTTCGACTTGAGGCATCACATCCTCTGTCTCTTCGCTGCCCGAGTCATCGTCATCGTAAGCCAATTTGTCACTCGATTTCCCAGTGACGTTGCTACTGGCGTTTTCTTTCTTCTCTTTCTCCTTGGCTTCTTTTCTTTTCCGACTCTCCCTCTTCACCTTTCTCGCTAGAGCGTATGCAGGTTCGGTGGCAACGGTTACTGGACAGCAGAAGACCGAATCACTGAACTCGTTGAAGCCTTCGTCAGTGCCGGTCCAGTTTACGTCCTTTGTATCCTGCATTCTGGGATCCTTGCTTGTAAAGGGCAAGGGGTGTGGCCGAAACGGTGTCATGGTGCGGTGAGAGTGTTCCTTGAGTGATTCACTGTTGCGAGAATTTGTTATTAGGTGCGAAATTCTACGCTGCTGCAAGATAAATAGATGATATTATGAGCGTTTGGGCAACGTATCAAGTCTTGGTGTGCTGTAAGTTGATCGAGAGAAGTGGAGTGAGCATCAAGCAGTAAACGCGAAGTCGTCGAAGGAACGTCAACATCTTCTAGAGTATATGCACAATGACGGTCTATATCTTACGAGCGATAAGCCGATCTTGGACCCAACTCTGCAAACAATGAATAAGATTGGTTGATGAGACACGTAGGACTTTGCCAGGGTGAGATGGCCAAAATTTCCAAGTACTGGCAGCCAATAAGACCTACCGCTCCGAATCCGTTTCCTTGTTTTGGGCGGGTTTTACAACCCCAAGGAATGTCCCTTGCACCTCTTGTCCCCTAGGGCTGAGAGCTGAGCAAAGACGTCGTATTTCTCGGATTCCGGTACCAAAAGATGTATCAATGCGTTTTTCTACCCTATTTATTGGATGGAACAAGTCACAAAGATTTGCCCCAAGACATGATTTGGCAAAGGTAGCAAGGTCATCAAGGTGTTTTATAGCAGCAGAAGCTTTATCCGGTCACCTCGAGGCGATTATTGATGTCCCACCTACGTCTTGGGTTCCTGACAGAAAGACACAGATACTCGAATAACCCTACTTAAATCCTTATAAAGCATTCTAGCAGCAGGCTTACCTATCCACGGTTCCGTGGTCTAGTTGGTTATGGCATCTCGTTAACACCGAGAAGGTCCCCGGTTCGATCCCGGGCGGAACCACTCTTTTGCTTGAGGGAGATGTAGTGCTTTCACCTTCTTTTTGCTGACTACCAGACTTACTTGAGTGGCGGGCATTTAACGCTTCAACAGGCAGATTAGCATCGTCTCAAGCAATGAATATTCAGACAGAACGCCTTGAACTGTTTTGATCTCATTGTGAGTAGTGCCTATCTGACCGTTGGAACGGATGCGGCGCGGTAGATGAACTTCCGGGGCTAAAAGAGTCCCAGGCAACAAGCGTTGTTTCAATTATTCTATAAAGTGTAAAGTCTCAGTTCCTACAGATAGCTCCAAGATAGCACAACAAGGCAGACAGTCAGTCCTTTTGAGCTGTCAGCCTGGTTCTCTCCCATTCCGTGGAGCCAGCCACCATACCATGTACAGTCGGTGAGACTGTGTATTCCAAACTCAACTGACACAGGCGTAGATTCAAAGGCCAACACAACGGTAAATGCCACACTCGAAATCACCAGACAAGATACAGCCACATGGCTTATGCAAGGGCTCTCGGTATCTAGAACGACCCAGCATTCCGGCTATAAAATGCGCCTGCCAAGAACGCCGCCGTCAGCCCAGACCGTGAACGGTTTTGAATAAGCAAGGGGAGGAGAGGAATCAACCCAAATGGCGTTCAATACCTTGATCTTGGATTTTGAGCCTGATCTACAACAGTCAAAACATTAACCCTATTCCGATCACGCTGTTTCTTTACTAGCTCAGCCTTACAACACTAGATGTGCCAATATACGGTTTCCTATTCCTTATCCGGTAACAACAAACGAGTTTGTCGATAGGGGCAGTGCGTTTTTCAGCAGAAAAGGCTTTGCGTGGCTGTAAAGCTGAACGGCCAAATTTCGTTTGAGGATGCCACACTGACGAGTGGCTTTCAAAGGGCTGTGACTGCCCAGAGCATAGAGTTAAGCATCATCTAGATTGTCTTTGCGGCGTAACGTGGCTAACATCCCTTGACCGCTACCGGTCCCTATAGATTCGAACTTCTTGTAGTTTATTTAAGCTGAAGACTGATCCCCTTCCTGGCCTTCGACAATAGCAACCAGTATCCGACCGCCAAGATTTGAACAAGTCTCATGATGAGAATCTTTACGGCTTCTATCCTTGTTGGTCACGTGCTACAGCACGCCCTCGCCCTCACCCAAAAGAATATTAAAGACTCCTGTGATGAGTTTTGGGGGGTTGTAGAATGCACCCGGTCCCTGACATTCCCTCTATACCCCGAGCCTATTCGCAGTAAGTAAACTTCAGCAAGATTATCATCTCACCCGGCTAAGAGCAAAAAAGACCCGTCAGGTGTGCAAACGGGAGTGCGAGTGGTCACCGAGGATGTTAACATATGCACTGCCATTGCGAATACGCTCGGCGACTGGTCGTTTGTGAACAATGCAAAGACTAATTGCGAATGCCTATCCACTGCGGCATATAATGGAAACAGCCCGTTCACCAAGCACTTCTATGATGGTCAAACTACCGGACAAGTGAGCACGGACTGGATTGACTATCTATACAAGGCTGAAAGGGTAAGTACTGCGGCGTTTCGCAGGAGTTCTTGGCTGACGCTTCAAAGTGCCTCTATGATAACAGCTTTACGATATCGACCGATAAAGCTCTCGTCACCAAGAAAGAGCTGTCGGCTAGGAACGGCTGGACCTTTGTTCGAGCGCCAGATGTACTATTTCTATTCTACAGCTGACTTGTACCGTACTAATCCGTGACCAGATTGACGTGACCACATACAAGAATCTAATCAAGGCACTGGAGCCCTGTCGAGTAGGACCATGCGACGGGGCTAAGCTTCGTACCTTCTTCTCAAGTTATATCGATAACGCAGACAGCATGCTCGACAGCGACTTTGTGAAGATGCTCAACAATTGGCTCACTCTCTTTGCGTCACTCAAGAAGAAGACTACCGATGTGCAGACCTACGCGAAGCAAGTTCAATCTCGTCTCAAGACTGTTTCCAGCAAAGTCAACTCTGTCAAGACGAGCGTCTGCAAGAACAGCGCGTGCAAGGGATCTACAGTCAGCAATGCCTTCAAGAAGTGTAAGTGCATAAAGTCTGTCCTACTGATGTATTATCTAACACAACCCAGACTCTAGTACAATTACCACTGTCCTGAGCCTCCAAGGTGTACCTAACGCCGCAGGCAAGTCGAATGAGAACCTCGTCAAAATGAATCAAATCGTTCGTAACGCCATCAAATACACCACAACCGCAGCAGATGAGAAGTACTACGTGGACTTGGTAGACAACTACCAAATCAACTCCCTCCGAGATTTCATCAAGGCATTCCGCGTAACCCAGTATCTCCCACAGGTGTCTGAGGACCTCAAGAAGTACACCAACACCTTCAACCTCATCGACAACCACGCAGGTGCTGCCAAGGATGCCGCTGCATCTATCAACTCAATAATATCTGTCAATTGGTCCAAGAACTCAGAGCTGGCAAAAACAGCAGCGGGCCGCAAGGTTCGTGACGGGCTCATCAGTATTCAGAAGAGTTTCAAAAACGACCTCAAGGGCCCCCTAGACAACCTAGTAAAGGCCAACAAGGCTGTAGACGATATCCTCAAACAGTTTCCATTGCGGAAAAAGAGACTCGAGTTTTCGTCTGGGGGCGTTGGTTATAACCGCTGGACGGAAGTTGATATGACGGTACCTTGTGGTGAGGCCAAGACCAGGACATATACTGTCAACGGGTTTTCCACTGATTATACTTGGAAGGAAGTTCATGCCTGTGAATATGGTCCTACAAAGGTTCCATTCATCAAGCATTTTATTCCCTTCATTATGTATCGCTTCTATTAGTTACTTATTTCTGGGACTTCTCCCACTTCTCCGTTCGTCTAGTCACTATTTTAGTAAAAGCATGAATGAACCCGAACACTTCATTGCGTTGACACTCAGCTTGCGCCACGCATACACAAGACAGAATAAGTGCAATTGAGAATCGACTTGCGTTGCATAGCTAGCTATTGGTTAACAGACTAGCCTAATGAGTCGAAAAGAAAGGATACACTACGAATCATATAGATGAGAGACTCTCTTCTCACTTATGATTGTTTCCTTTCTCCGCAGCTTGCACCATTTCTCAGCGTCCATCAGCGTTCTTCTTATTGTGAGCCTGGCTAGCAGGAGTCGGAAGTCCTGTCGGATTGAGATCTATACCCCAGAAAAACCGTACCAACCTACACTGGTTCCACAGAGTCGCCACGCCAAAGGATATAACAAAGCCCCAGCCAAGAAGAAGGAAAACTGTGCAGGGCGAGAAGAGGAGAAAGCCCAGAATGAGAGGCCTGATAGACGATGGGTATTCCCGCACGATAAGTGCAAAGGTGAGTCGCCAAGCAGTTTTGACGACACATGTACCATGGGTAAGTTGAAGTGGGATCATTGAGCTGGCGGCCAAGATTGCGAGCCATTGGCGTGTCCGTGATGTGATACGGTTCTCGGGCCAGACGTGACCGGATGAAAACGTTTCCATACATCCAAGGTTGGTCACGATGAATATAGCAAGTATCCAGAACGAGTCGCTCACCAAGTATTCGTAACGTGCAGCGTCCGAGTACCACCAGAAGTCGTAGTTTGGTTCGTCAGCTTCGTCTGCCATGTTGATGATTGTTTAACGTGGTAATGGAAAGAGATGGGCCGTTTATAAAGAAAGCTTGTTGCTGCTGTTGTGCATTTGGACAGCTGACAGCGGAGGGTGGGAATGAGTTGTAGGCTTCTTATACATGTTCAAGTAAAGTCTGTACCTTGCGCAGTTTTATGCAAGTTGGGTGTGGCTAAGACCTCAAGGTCAGACTTTGACCGTCAATGTTTGTTTCTAGGAATAATGCATAAAACCTTTGTTGTAGAGAGAAACTGTGACTATGATTACCTGAGTCTATTTCTCAATGGCTCGAATAAACCCCCACAATACGGCACTGGATCATTACTCCACATCAACACCATGCGTCTTTTGTTTTATACTGACATGACATTAACGCCATAAATAGTCATGCCAGATCTTCCGCTCGAGCTTATCCTGCAGATACTTGAAGCGCCGCTCCCACCAGGCCGTCCGAACCGTATCTTCCATGCCTCAACTCCAGGCGCCCAACAGCTCATCACTTGGGCTAGAGTGTGTCGCGCCACGTATGCACCAGCGATCTGGCTTTTGCGACAACATTGCATATGCATCACCTCTGTCACTCGCCTCAAGAGGTTCAGCACGTGTTTGGCCCTGTCGAAAAGGGCCGATCTAAGCTCAACTCTGCCCAAGACTATACCACTTTCCAAGGTTTCTGCTGTCTACTTGAAACTTGGGATCGAGTTCACCCGGTCGCTTCCAATTGCCGGCTTGGTAAGAAGCCTCTTTCTCGCGCTTGGTGCTTCCGTGCGCCGTCTCATCATTGAGCTACCTTTTCGCGGATTCGATCAGGATTACAGCGCTGATGTGCATCGTAACATTGTCGTTGCCCAGGGTCTTAAAGCACTGGTTAATCTTGAGGAGCTTGTTACTTTTGGCGGCCTCCCCACCGTCGAATTTTGGGTTGATGATGGCCTTGATGTTTGCAACATGTGGCCTAGACTAGAGCGCATGGCAGGCTTCTCAGTCAACCTGGCCGAAGATGCCCTCTGGCATAACGTTGCCAGACATCGCACTCTCAAACAGCTGGTAATAGCGCGACCTTTAGTGTTTTCCTTTGACAAGCGGAATATCAAGCGCTCTATTGGTGGCCAGGAATGGAACCTGGAAGGTGGTGGTGATCCTAAATGCGCACGCCCTCTAAAGATTATCATCACGCATTATGAGGATGGCTCGTCCCCTATAGACACACAAGATGAACACATATATGACCCTGCTGGACTTCTAGATGTGTCCACACTGGTGGTGCCTGTACATGGCGAAAGTGTTTCCCATGCATCTCGGAAGTGGTTACTCGAGGAGGCCACGCAAGGTACTCTCTGGGGATAGTCTCCATTTGTTTAGCTATAAGAAGCCTGATATATTAAATCTCAAAGAGACTAGAGACTACGTTGTTGTTCAAAAGTTCAAAGTCGCAGTCAAGACTCGATATACTGCCCACACAAGTCTTTCATCCTGTATATCTCTCACCATGGTCTTTGCTATGAACTTGGAACCACGAGAATATCGTCGACGTTAACCGCCTTTCCTGTAGCCATGGAGCGGTTGGCTGCAATACCAGTAAGTATAGACGCAGCACCATCGACATGGCTCGCCGCTCGCATATACTCATCAGACACTGGCGTTCCAAACAGGTCGTTCAGCAAGACGGTATCGCCACCTCCGTGTGCACCCACTCCCTCCTCGACCTGAATCTCTTGTGGTTTCTCAAACAGTGGTCGCAACAGAATCTTTCGGCTTTCGATGGAACCTTCGAGAGCCTGGTCACCGCCAGAGTTGACGTAGCTGTTTTCAACAATCTCAACCTCGAGGCGTCCTCCTGTTCCGTTGAAGCTAACTCGGAATCCTTCCCATGGCGCATAAGCCGTGAGCGAATATGAGAGGCTGGCTCCGTTTCGGTACGTAACGAGGACGTTCATTGTGTCCTCAATGCTGATGCCATCGCCAAAGACGCTTTGGTCGCGGTAGTAGCTGTCTTCATGCTCGGCGTCGAGATACATGGCCTTGAGTTGGGGGTTCTGGTCAAGGTGAAGAGCAAATGGATCCGACTTTGCGACCTCGCTGCCGTGGGCACGCGTGTAGAACTCGGTCTTGCCGCGCTGCTCTGCGTTTTCTCGGCCGTAGAAAGCAAGATTACCAGTGGCATAAACAGTTTGAGGTCGAGTCTGAAGCCAGAAGTTTACAAGATCGAAGTGATGAGTTGATTTGTGTACCAGGAGACCACCGCTGTTGCGCTTGTCACGATGCCATCGACGGAAGTAGTCGGCTCCATGGCTGGTGTTGAGCATCCATTCTACAAACAAGTCAGTCCAGTTTTGGAATTTGTGTCGAGTTCCTTACCAAAGTGTACACTCGTCACCTTTCCGATGGCACCAGATTTGAGGAGTTCGAATACTTTGGTGTTGTGCGGCGCATATCGGTAGTTGAAAGTAACACGGACTTTCTGTCCTGTTCTCTCGACGGCAGAGAAAATCTCTTTGCACCTCGGAGCATCAATAGTCATTGGCTTCTCAGTGATGACATTGCAGCCCAGCTCCAGGGCACGCACGATGTAGATATGATGTGTCCGATCCATGGTTGTGATAATGACCTCGTCTGGCTTGGAGTCCTTGATCATCTGGTCGAAATCCTTGGCGAGATAGGTCGGGACTTCGCCATGGCCAAGCGACTTGAGTTTTGAGTTGGCATAGTTCATGCGTGTCTGGTTGGTATCGCAAAGAGCAACGATGCATGAGGTTTTGCTGTAATCGGTGGCAATGGCTGAGTAGAAGAAGCTCGATCTGCCGCCGGTGCCGACGACGGCATATCTCTTTCTTGACCCCTGATTCTCAGACATGGCGAGTCGATTTTGCTATATCCGAGTCAAGCAAAAAGAGGGGCTTGAAAGAGGTATTTATCAGACATCAACGGCAAGCAACAGGATGATGCTCGGTATGTCTTATCCCGAACTGTGGGCCCGGGTTTGCGGGGGTAGAATATCAAGTGATGGCTCTACCAGACTAACAGCTCCTCCAACCCCCAAAGTCTGACGGCATCTGAACTATCGCCTTGTCATGAAGGAATAAGAGACGGACTAGCTTCTTGACCTGTCTAGGGCCTCTACCATCAGACTCATGGCCAGCGCCTTGGCAGTCGACGAGCCTGCTCACAAGTCGAGTAGTCCCATTGCCCTGTTGTCGAGTCAATTGAAGGTCTTATGGTTTTGACTCTTTGGCTGATTCAAGAGATTGTATAAGTATTTGGGTATTGTACTATAGGTTCTGCAGTAAATCTACCTCTCCCATTCCATTTGATATTTTCATTCTCATCCAACCTAGGCCTTCCGTCCCTGCTTCTCCCTGAGTTGTTTCCTTGCCTGTTGACAATCTTCCTCAAGGTCAATATTGGAGATAATCGCAATCCTCTCGTTGATCTCCTTCTCAATCTTCTTCATGTCATTTCCAACCGTTCGCCACTCGTACGTGTTTCCAATAAATCTACTGCTCTGCACCAGCCACTGGGTCCGCTCTCTTCGGCAACCGTCATAGATTTCAAAAACCGCCTCGATATCTGACTGGGTTTGCACGCCTTCATCAGCAAGCAGCTCTGCCAAGACTACGCTGTCTTCTATGCAGAAGCCAGCTCCTGCGCCGTGATGAGGGGTCGTGGCGTGTGCAGCATCTCCCGTTATCGCGATCCTGCCCTTGTAGAATGTTGGGACAGGGTGGTCTCCCAGGTCGAAGATAGCCCACTGCAAGTCGTTAGTATGTGCATCTTCAGAAAGGATTGAGTAAACGTACGACACTGAGAGTCTCTTCTGTGAGCTTCAACAGATTTCGCACTGCGCTATTGTAGCCTTCAAAGTCGTCTAGCGCATCCTGTCGATGCGCAGTCTTGATCATCTTGTTTGCATCCCATTCTTTGCTGTCTGTGCGGAAAGCAACAATGTTGAGTTTCTCGCCATGACCTACTGGGAATGTTAAGACGTGGCCATTGGGTCCCAGCTAGAGGTTGTCAGTGTCTTGTTCTTGTGTAAATAAACAGATGTCAGTAACCTACATGCATGCATGCATTCAAGGCCCTTTCTTCGCCCAAAGCCTCAATGGCCTTGTCCATGGGCACAAGTCCGCGGTATGCGTACTTGTGTGAGTATGTCGGGTGTGCAGATGGATGATTCTCTCCAAGGATGATTTTGCGCACCCGAGATTTGATACCGTCGGAACCAATCAATGCGTCGGCATATGCTTTAGAGCCATCGGCAAACGTCATGTGGATTTTGCCATCAGAGCCTTGGACGGCAGTTTCAATATGCTTGCCGAACTGCACCTTGTCTGAAGGTAGCAAGTGAATAAGCTCCTCAAGGAAGTGAGCTCTGTGGACGCCATTCTGACCCAGCGACGTTATAATGCTGAAGTCTTCTGTGTTGTCCTCGGCGGTGCCGTTCACAAAGTCGAACCAAACCTTTTGCTTGGACTCCCAGCCGTTCCTGGTGCATACTTTTAGGAAAGCGTCATGAACACCGGGATGGCATAGTTTCATAGCCTGGACAGCGTTGGGGGTGAATGAGACTCCAGCACCAATCTCATGGAAATTGGAAGCTTGCTCATACAAAGTGACGGGAACGCTACGGTGATGAAGTGCGATGGCGAGAGTGAGACCAGCAATTCCACCACCAACGATGGCGATGTGGAAGGGCTTTTGGTTGCTTGATGAAACGGCCATTTTGGTGATCTGAGAACTGTTGAGGAGAAAAAGGTCGTGAACGTGAATGAGTCCGTTAGTGCGTCAGTCGTTCTTTTATACTTAAGTATCATACACCGGATTTGCCGGGCGTGGAGGATCATCGGATCGGATGAGGGGTATTCGGCTCGGCTAGAGGGTATGATGTCTATAAGGTTTACAGCCACTTTTAGTGCACACCAGCAATTCCACCGCCAACCGCGGTTGTTTTGGTGGTCTGAGCATCTCGTATATACGTAGCATTCTACTAATTAACCTAGCCAAAGTATATACTTAGAACGTATCAGCCTTTCTCTCGTTAACTAGGTAGCAATACGTCGACCCAGGCCGCACAAACCCCTGCGGATCTAGATGGAAATAGATCGGACGCCTAACTTTATTGCCCTCCCTCTTCAAGTGCGCGCTGCATTCAGCATTCTCATCATATTCTTGACGCTGAAAGTGAACCTGTCCAATATCTGGCTTCTCCAGCTGATAGAGAGGTCCTTGGATGGAAAGCCTTTCCATCTGGGCCTCTTCGCTGGTGCAGTAATCAAAAATGGGCTTGAACTTGCCCGGATCTAGCCACATGGGACCAATATTCAGTTCCGAGGGCTTGGTACGCTTGATAAATCCAAGGATGTCCTCATCTCTGGTAATCTGATGCCTAAATGTGCATCGCCTCAGCTTTGGAAGCTCGAGCACTTGTGAAAGGTAGTGCAGAATCTTCCAGCCAGGGAATACGAATCCCTTAAGGTCTGTCAATCCAGGGAGAGGAATTCCGAGCCAGCGGTACTCAAAGTCTTCAAGTTGAGGACATTTACTGACGATTTTTGAAAGACCGTCAAAGTTGCTTTGTTTTTCTGCTTCGGCCCGCACTTGAGATGCTGTCCATTCCGTGATTCTGCCCAACCAGTCTGGAGAGCCATTTTGGCCTTTGACTTGGCGGAATGCAAAGACCGGCGTCGAGATGTTGACCGAAAGATCCTTGAGCGCTGCCAAGACATGGATAACGTTGGGGCTTTCCCAGTCAATGATGTTGAGCTGATCGCTAGCTAGAGCAAGCAACTTCATATCCAGATCGTTGAAGAGATTAAGACCAAGGATCTGCAGTGTGCTTGCAGCCAGTGCTTTCAATGTAACAAAGAAAGTGTCAACTGTACATTGCCACGCGCTCTTGGAAGTAGATCGTTGCTGAAGCTCTGTCTTGGGTGGCTGACGGCGAGCAGACCTGGGTAGAGCCGCAACTTCTGTCCTCAAGCTGAGCGAGCCCAGAGGATTTCCTCCTCCTTGTGCTAGGGAGGTAAAAGCCTGTGTGAGCAGCTCAAGCAGTTCCTCGCGCGTTGCAGGTGGCTCTTGTAGTGGTCTTGCTCCGTCGTCATTGTGAATGCCGACCAGAGTTAGTTCCTGCACTGAAGCGCCAGACTGAACTCGTTGAGAAAATTCGCGTAGAGACGAAGACGTCAGTTGAACCTTTTCCGGTGCCATTTTCGTCTTCTTGGGCAATAATGAGGTGGCATAGTTTTCGTATAACTATCTGGGAAATTAACCATTCACACGAGATTTAATATGCAAGATCATGTGAATTGTGGCGTCAAGCTGAACCGAATTCGCCACAATTTGCAGTGGCTATTCCTGCATCAGCCACATCCGCATCTTCTAGAAGGCTGAAGACTGTTTAGCAAACATTTACCGAATAAAGAGGTCACCAGTTGGCCGAGAAGGCATACGACTGCGCAGGTAGACTAAGTAAAGGAGGAGAAATTGTCAATCACAAGCCCGATAGTCACTGCTCCGAAGTGAGCTACATATGTTGATACCAGAAATAACTAGTAGGTAGTTATAGTTGTGACTGTTCTTTGTAATGAGAGAAAAGCAATTACTTTCAGACTTCACATCACAATAAAAGTTGTAGACTAGGTATGTTTGCCTCGAAATTGTCAATTGGAGTAGTGTGCTACTCTAAAGGCGGATTTTCTCGACCCCCTCCACCACAAAAGCATCGAGCAAGTAAGGGCTTTCAGAGAAGAAAAAGAATCTTAGTTCTCTAAGCAGGGACGGGGATGGGAAGAAGGCAGCGGAGGGCCTGGAGAACGATGGGGAGAGCGCTACACTATAGTTAGTTGATGTCGCCGTGCAGCTGTACAAGTCACTTACCAGTCAGTGAGTGCGGACAGGAGAGTGTCGGGGCCGAGGTCGGCGACGCAGCTAGTAATGCCGGGGATGGCGGTGAGGCATGTGAGGTCGAGAGGCAGATCAGGAAGGTTGGGAACCTGGCGCTCCTCAATCTGAGGAGTGGCAGCAGCGAGGGCAAGGGCGGGAAGAGCAGCGAGGATGATGGAAGCCTTCATTTTGATTGTTTTGGGTGGATCTGAAAGATCTGAAAAGGGTTGATGGTTGTTTGGTGGTGGTTGTTGTAGTAGAAGAGCGTGTTTGAGGGTGATGATGAGAAACTGATGAGAGGGAGAAGGAGAGGTCTTTTATAGATTTCCAGACTGCTGAAAACACGAGGACGGTGCAAGTAGCTGGCCTGGATGATCATGTCAACGAGACGTGATCTCTTCATGCCGCTCGCAACCAAAGCGGAAGTCAATGCCTAGCTAAGGCGCGAAAACCTGCAGCTGATACCCCATGACAGTTGTCTCATTAGTTGCTACTCATTCAGTCTGACTTCCTAACAACCTCCAGACCAGCACAACACACCTCACATGAGGTCTTGAAGGTTTCGGATCCTCGCTCCCAACGTTGGGACAAGTAGCCGTGCCTCATCCGTCTGCGAAAACGAAGAGCTCTCTGGTATGTGATATCCCACTCCCCACACTTGAAAGCTCCACCGTTAACCCATGTGCAAGTTAAGTCGTAAGAGGCGTAGGGCGATGGAATAGCAACGGCTGATCGACCGTAGATCAAGGGGGCTTGACTAAGTAACTCTAGTCATGGTTCTAGTTCAGGCTCAAAGTGTGACAGTTAACGTGTTTCAATGCAAGTCTGACCTGTATCTCCAAAGGAGAGAAAGTAGACCTATCCAGTACACATGCATTTCTTTGGCAGCGAGATGCTAACTCGCGGACACGGAGTCTTCAGCCGACTTGCAGATTCCGGAAGAGGACTTTTCACAAACATCCTTGCATCATGCCACCAAATAAATAGGCGCTGTCTAATTACAGTATGTAACAACGGTTTCTTATTTCTCAGCCGCACGCCAAGAATCTAGACTCTTCAACTGTACTCAGTCCAAATAGGCTTTCATGCATTCCTTCTATTGACAATGAAACTCTGATCCAAAGCGGTACTTAGCGTCTCCAGGTTAAGTTGTAAACCAATTTGATATCTTATGACATATTGTGAAAAGGAAAAGGGGCTAGATTATGCACACGAGCCCATGATCAATCACGCCAAGACCATCATGCAGTCGATCTTGCTGGACCCCAGATAGGAAATGCCTGGATCTCTGTACGGTGACACATCTCCCCGCGTTAACATATTTGGAAATTCTCCCCTTGAGCGGCGGGTTTGTGAATGCATCCCTTTGTATCCATCGCAGACACAAGGTGGGCTCTGCATCTCCAGCTCGATACAGATCTGCACGTCATCCGGAGAAGAAGAGCCGAAGCAACTATGACAATATGCGCCGTTCGGAGAGTCGGTTGAAGCCAACAACTGGAGCCTCGTGTCTCGGAAGCGTTCCTGTGAGTGGCACGGAAGTCGCTCCGGAAGGGAATATGTCTGAATCGAAATTTGGCATTTCCTAGCTTGGCCCGGCTCTCAAGCAGAAGCGGGCCATAAACATACGCCTCCCGAGTCTAGAATGAGCGGCCCGTCGCGGGTTGAACCTTGCCTAGCCACCAGCTGACGTCCTGGGTTGAAGATGCTGGCCCGCCAAGTTTATCCATGCGACGAGTAAAAGGGAAATAAGAGGCTGACCGAGCCGCCCGTTGGCCCGAAGAGATCTCCCATCTGTGGGACTTTTTGAGACTGTGGCTGCAAGATCCTCGAACGGGCAGTTCTAGATCGACGGCGAGTGGAGATGCCCTTTTCAGCTTCCTTGACGGGCTCGTATAGCAAGCCAATGAGTGGCGCTGGGTATCATGTCTTGTCTTACTGTTTAGGACCGTTGCTTTTCCGTTCATCTTGGCTGCTGTGTCATGCCCTGGCGGCAAAGACCCTCATGCAAGATTAGCCAACTGGTTCTTGTTATGACCGCAGATAACGTAAAAGTGTCTTGTACTTTTAAGTTTGGCTTTATTTGATGGCCGGTCTGACGAAGAATGTGACGGGCTACTAGTTAGTGTGACAGCGGAACGGCTAGCCTTAGGATCAGCCTCATAAATGTTCCGACGAGCAGAGGGATGTATGTTTTTCGTCATTATGACTGCGATGCATCTATACGAAAATCACTTTGCGCCCGAGCTGCGTCGGTGAAGATCTTGCTTTCATGCTCACCTGCAGCAAGATCAAGTAAGTAAAAGGGTGTGCGTGCCCAACCTCTTCATCATTGGCAAGCAGAGACTATCACAAGGGGCTGATGGACGGAAATGCGAAGCTGCATGCACAGTACCACAACTGAATTTATGCCTGTGAACACGGATGTTTCTCGATCACTAAACAAATGGTGGGTTTGTGATCTATACAACTGATATCCCAAGTCCTCTTGGTTATCCCAACTCCTCTCAGGCAACGTTGTAAACACCAACCATCCGTCATCCGTGCCAGACTTGGCCCTACCTATCCCATCTCAAGTCCTGCTCAACTTCCAATTTTGCTCGCGTGATAGTATCAATAGCTAGGCGACTGTGTCTCATGTATTGATACATACACCCAACGTCCAGAAACTCGCTTCGCAGCAACGGGCGCGTCTTTATCAAAAGCGGTCGATACGTGCGCCTAGAAGAAGCACTGCACCAGGCACGGATGACTCTTTGCTGCATTGATATGTTTTCGTCGGTACTTCTCCACGTAATGGTGGCTTGGTGGTCATGCAGAGAGAAACGAAACAGGTATCCGAACCTATAGTGGCAATTCCACATTTCCCAGGAGACGAGACGCGGGAGGTTCCTCGCTGCCCTCGCTGCCCAAAGTAACAAGTCGTTGAACTGGTCGTTGGTCAAATGAGGCCCCATTATTGCACTCCTGAGGTTGAGTCTCTCCAACTTAATCCACCAGGGTCGAGAAACTACCCAATTTGAGGGCATTTTCTGTTCGCGAAGTTGTTGTACAAATTGGTAATAGTCAATTTGCCAAGGAGGACTCAGTTCAAGTAAGCGCTGACAAGTTCCTGTCACTGCTTGCGTCAAGGGCCGCTGGATATCATCGCGGAAGACAGGGCTATAGCCACCCCTCCATTGCGCCCACTGGTTGAAGAAAAAGTATTTCATATCACTGGGAAAGCTGGATATCAAATAACCGTATAAATCTGTACTCACTTGTCAGCCATCTTCATGCAAGGGTTATTCTGGGCTTCGTATTGGGTCTCATACCGGTAAAGAGTGCCAGCTCCATCCAGTCCGTAACAAAGGGCCCTCTTTCCAAACGAAAGAATTCCAGACTAGTTAGGCTTTCCCGGAACATCCATGCAAGTGTCCTCAAGTCGATCCCTCTGCGGAAATATGGCCGTATGTAAAAGCTTCTTACGACCGGGGCAGCAGGGAGACTTGGTTCAGGCAGGTCCTGTAGTCTCAAGTTAAGTGGTGTTCCTTGGAATCGTTGTATGTGTCCGAGTCTCAAAGGTAAAAAGTGAGCATGTCGTCGTAGAACTCCCCATCGACGATACACCATTCTGGCGTGCTCCCTATAGGCAATCAAAGGACTCGGAGATCTTTGCAGATCTTCAGCGATATTCAGTGAATCCCACCCCTTGGAGTCCGTGAGCCTGAAGAAGTGCTCATTATCACTAGAGGAGTAAGCGCTGACCTCCATCATGATCCCGTTGGAGTCCCGGGTTCTTTGCCACCGAGAGAGAACTCTTAGCAGGGTGTATAGAGACTGTGTGAAGATTTTGTTGTTCCTAGTAGTTATCCTGTTAGTGCAAGGAACTGTGCACGAAGCACATATAAGCAGAACCGAGAATTTCCTGGATGATGTCTCATCGTTCTGAGATGGTCGCCAAGCTGTGAATTGAGAATTTTGAGGAGAGAATCTAACTTACAATGCTACAGTCTGACCACTTTCTGGTGTATTACAAGTTTTGCAGGTATACCGACGAAGTTGAATGCGAAGCCAAAGGTGACGTATGTAGTCCAGCCTATAAGCCTTCGTCCCCTTTGTCGCATTGCAAAACTGGCCCAAGTCTGTATTTTGAATGAGGAGTCGTCGGAATGTCTTGCGTTCGAAGAAATACTGCCAGCCTTTGCAGACGGTGGTGTACTGGGAGAGGCGAGGGCATCTTCCACTTGTTGGGCACGGCGTAGAAACAAACTCCAGAATTGAAGTCCAAATCTCTGTGGGAAGCGATCGCCGTGCCATGAATCGTGTGTAGGGGGTTCGCTCCAGGGCCATAAATCCTGGAGCGTCGCGTGCTTTGAGGGTAGAAGGTTGAGAGTCGAAACCGATTGCACAGATCGTGAAAACAGGGGGCGCTCGCGCGTCGAATATGGCAAAATGATGATCAATTTGTGAAATTTTGAGAACAAGATTGTAACCAGAGGCAACGCTTTATATCTGTATCTTTGCGTTCTTTTCCCTTTCTCATCTTCGATGATACCTGCCAAGTGCTTAAAGCACGCGCATGCGGTCTTTTTTTCATGCTTGGTGAGTCCTATATTGGTTTTGGGTCGCCTGGTGATACCACATTCAAATTTCAGGCTGCTTAGTTGAAGCAATTCACGCAACATGACGACCTGTTTATCAACCTGCTTCTCCGAGCGTCGAAGTCGAAGAATTGCATAATACAACTACGCGTACGGATACGGCCTCGTTGATTTACCCTTTCACCACTCAAGTGACAACATAAAGTTCTGTTTATGCTTCGCTGGTGTATGCATATGCAAACCCCATGTCAAGCAAGGCCCGTCGAGCCAGGACCATGGATAGTGTGGCAGATGCATTCGAAATACCGACAAGGGGACATTTCTAACTTCAATCTCCGGTAATTTGACACGTAGGTGTAACTCGTATTCGTAGGGGGAAAGTACCAAGGGTAGGGGGCAACGAACTCAAAATAGACAAAGTTTTAAAATCACTTCATCTCAGCTTTGCTATGCAAACCTTATTTTTCGACAGGAGCTTCGCTTCTCCTCTTAGCTCTTATTAATCCGGCGAGACAGCTTTACAATTTGACCCGGGCCAGTTGTCTGTGCGTTGAGATGAGACAAGAGACGATTTCGGCGCGCCATACTTACACCGCCGGCGATGCAAATAAGATCACATAACTGACTGCACCGCCAGGGGTATAAATAAGATATATTATATAAGTAAGGAATCTTCCCCTTTAAAAACTATAGAAATTTTACTTAAAATTAGGATTAAAAATAGGGTTAAGGTTAAGGTTAAGGTTATAAAGAGGGTTATTTTATTGTTTTAAAACTAAATATTTCTTAATTAAAAAAAAGATATAAAATATATAAAAATTTATTATAGATATATTAATATATAAGAATTTTTATTATATTTTATAAATAATTTATATGTTATTAAGTTAATTTTAAATAATTAATTTAAGCTTATTATATTATTTAATTATTTAAAAACTATTATATTATCTTATAAAATAAATAATAAATTTAATAAATTAATTTATAATTATATAATCTTTAATCTTTTTCTTTGGTATTTTTAAAATATTATTTAAATATTTTAAAGTAATATTAAAAATATCTCTTTTTACTTATATAATAGATCTTATTTGCACCCTCGGCGGTATGGCCAGTCATGTGATCTTATTTGCACCGCCGGCGGTGTAAATACAACGCGCCGACGATTTCCCGCAACTGAGATAACCACACTTGGGCTCATTACTTATCGATAGAAAAAAAAAAGCATCCAGTATCTAAAGTTTTAAAGGCATGTTAGACTCACTGAGCGCATAACGCCAATCGGTCAGCGTTCAGGGTGCATTACATTGCATTGCATATCTAGCAGAAGATCTTTTAGAAAGAAAGCAGATATATAAATCCACTTCATTGCTATGAAGTTTTTTCTTAATCTGAATTCTTCTTCCTAAGCCCAACTCCTGTCGCTAATCATCCTAAACATTTGCCAACAAGAATCCTTCATCATCCGGATCTGGTCGTCATGGAAGCCTTTGCGTCCGAAGACGCTATCGATGCAATCATCGAAATTGCAAATGATATCACCAGCACTTGTGTTCAATATGACCGCGACAGTCAGGAGGTGGCCATCAAAGATCTGCGCCAGATCTACCTTGAAGTAGGGACATTCAAGGTCTTGATTGAAAGTTTTAAATTTCTCGACCCCCAGGACAAATACGATGATCAAGTCATCAAAATGCGACGAAATCTACAAGGATCCTTTGGAAATTGCAGAAGCTTGTTGGACGAGCTTAGAAATCTCTTACCCTACATAGGACCTCCTTTCAAGAGAAACAACGACAAAAGGAGAAAGCTTGAGTCCTTAAGAGATACGAGACATTGGTCTTTGAAATCTGCAAGAGCTTGGCAACTGCTCCAAGAGCTCAAGATACTGAGATTTACTATGGATATGAATTGAAGAGGTAAACCGTGGGCTGTGAGCTGCTTAACGAGCTGTCCTTGCAACTGGAGGGCTCACAAAGCCACCATCTTTTACCTTGGGCAATAAGAAAGCTTGTGCTATGGCCAGGTTTGCAAAAACTGGGTTTAAAACTGTATATCTTGATCTATCCTACTTGGGATATGAGTAAGATAAGATAACCATAAATGGCCAGGTTTAGGAGCACGTTGGGATCAGCGGCAAGTAATTGGGTAGGCCCAGGACACCGGTATTGTTTTCATGCCTGATCTACGTTGCATTGCCGTGACTCCGGGGGCCTCTATTGGCCTAAAACCGTTGCTATGACGATGTTGCAATATGCTACAGAGATTGGGAGGCATGGCCCTACCGTGACAGGCCTGTCCTCATCCTTGTCAAGTGCCGCGAGTATTTGCCGGGTCCGTCGACGATTCTGTCTTTCTCAGGTGAGGAGCAGACAACAGAGTCAGGAACGGCTTCTTCTGAAATGATTTCGGCAATCTATGAAAGCCCGCGCCGTCTATCTCCGCACTCATGGACCCGATTCGGAGGCGAACGATTTTTAGGGATAGATTAGGAAAAATTTGGAATGAGAATCCCTGTTCGCATTGCGTAATAATTCGAAAATCACTTAAACATTACTCGAATGTCATGGCAGAAGCCGGAGCATGGAGATTAGCGGTCCGAGATACGATGAGAATTTTGAGCATGATCAAGGGTTAGTGCAGTGGGTCAGCTAAGGAATCGGCAGTCGGGACCTTTTAGGTACCGACCATATGAGGTTGATCAGTCGATTTGGGGGGCATGTTGAGGCTCATTACCTGTCACGAGATGACATCTGATACTCTACACGGAGTGCAACCTTCTTTCAACAACACGAAAATTAAAACATTGGTTTGATATGAAGATTCTAGAACTTTACTGTACGTATGTACGGAGTACTGTCGGTGTGTCGGGTGCCGTCCTGCCGCGAGTTGGCTAGAATCAAGACAGGGTCCCCCCTGACCATGTAGGTGCTCGGGCTTAAGCATCGCCGACTCTGCACGCACTACCGTGCTTCTCCTTGGCAGATGGCCTGTTTGACGGGACATGTAAGTTGTGCGACTGCCGCTTCCGCTTACTTAGCAGCCTTGTGTTGTTTATCCTTAACATGTTGAGTCCCTTATATTTCAACTCGAGGCTGGTTGGTATTTGGAGCATCAAACAACTCTTTCCAACATCACAACACACCACACCATGGCCAGCAACGACTTGGAAAACCAGCAGTCATCGCCTGCACCGACACTACGAGACGAACCCAATACAATGCTTGACAACCAACGACACCGTTTCAGCTCGCCAAGATGGAGCAGCCAAAGAGCGACCGTCCTCAAAGTCCTCTCAGCCACGGTAGTAACCATCCTCGTTGTTTTCTTAGCCAATCTTGCATACATTTTCGGCACATCTAGCCATCTTGACCACCGAGTATCTGGGCTTAAGATTCTGGTGGTGGACTATGACGGCGGTGCAGTGGGACAAGCGGTTTCCAATACCTACAAAACATTACAAGCCGAGACATTCCCATCACTCGAGTTCAAGTCCGCCCAGGACTATCCCACCACATCAGACATCAAGCACAGCGTCTGCAAGGCCCATTACTGGGGAGCCATGTACATCCCCAAGGGCACTTCTGATCGACTCGCCGCTGCCATCAACGACAGCTCCTCGACCGGCACTTATAACCCTGCCGAGAGTATCACATACATCTACAACGCCATCAGATACCCGACCGTCGCTTCTGGCTGGTTGATTCCCAACTTCCAGACTCTCATTGGCGCCTCTAGAGGCTCCTACTACCAGACCCGAGAAGGTCAATCTGCCCTCCGCAACCTCAACACCAGTGACGCAGCTGCTGTGCAGGCCTATCTCAACCCCATCCAAGGCACTCCCGACGTCATCCAACCCACGAACCAAGCATCAAGGAACTTCCTCAACACCATCAACATCGTCATTGCTATTCTTGGCAATTTCTTTTGCATCATGGCCATGAACGGAATCCTCGACGGTTTCAGCGTCCAAAAGAACATGGAGGTCCGTGATGTCTACGCCATCCGCTTCGCCGTCGCCAAGATCTTCACTGTCTTCTTCGCCATGGTCATGTCTGGAAATGTCTGGGCCTACCGTGAGGACTGGGACGTTGACGGTCACAAATGGGCTCTCACTTGGCTGGCCAACTGGCTGTTTATGGACATCAACTTCCAATTACTCGAGACCCTGGTCGCCAGTTTCCTACCCATGTCCATCTTTCCCCTCTTCCTACTCACCTGGATCATAACGAACGTGGGTTCCAGCTTGTTTCCCTTTGAGATCATGGCTGGCTTCTACCGCATTGGATACATGTTCCCAGGCCGCGCCCTGTGGGTTACTCTGATGGAAATTTGGTCTGGATGTGGCGACTATCTCCGCACTGGACTGCCTGTTCTTTTCGCCTATTGGATTGTCACTCATGTCACGGCCTACTTCGGCATCAGAAAGAGATGTTTAGACATGACGCGTGAGGAGGAGGGACCTGCTACTCAAGAGACTCAGGGGAAGGTTGAATGAATGAATAAACAGCATGGAAAGTTTGTTGGGCGTACGGTTTTGGGATAGACTATAGAGTAGACTGCATTGATCATGACAAATGCTTGCATAATACGATACCAATCTAATAATAGACATCTTCAACTTCCACAAGTACTTGCCCTATAAGTTTCTGTTCATTTGGCATCCTCGTGTCTTTTCTTTTTCTTAGAACTGGCAAACCATGGCTATTATGATTCCCGAAATGGCGTGATTAAGACCTTGTTGAAATCCGGATTTGACTCATGCGTTTTGTCAGCATAACAAACATGAAAGCAGATCCGTAACTTCCAAGTTCCATTTGGCTCGATAAAGATACCAAGTTGCATTTTACCCTCCCTGAAAGGTTCCCCTTTGGCCATCAGTTCCACATATCTCAGGTGAGGTTTTTTATACTATCTCCTTAGCCACGGCTATTTCTGCAATGCCAAAACATCAACGAGTTTGATGTGGGCTTCGGAATACCCATGAATACTATATAAGGGAGTTGAAAGAACCAGTCTAGTCCGAAAGTAGCCCAAAATTGACAGGGCTCCCTTCAACCTCTCCTGATATCTCCGATGGAACGTTACGAGGATGAACACAGTACGATATGACGTCTCGGCCTTTGCTGCGTAACATACTTGACGGAGATAAAAGCCTGCCAGTCCTATCACCGCAAGCTTAAATATAGCATGTGCTTAGCGTAGGGGATACGAGATACGAGACGGGAACGTCACTCGGGTACTCCGGAAATTTCAAGCTATTCAATATACCCTGCGCACGGTAATGCATCTTTATTGAAACCCTATATTATGAAACGTACAATAGAACAGGTGGCCTCGGAGCAATTCCACGCCATCCTCAGTGTTAAAGGGCAAAAATGGATATTGATCCAGGACCTATTGAGACCTATATCTTAACACTCAGAGCCTTGCAACCTTGTGTTTTGAATCTAGCTCCAAGCCTCTAGAAGAAAGCACATTGTTAAGGCCGTGAGTATGCAAGACACAGTGTCTGACGATCATGGAAATTATAATACATTGGAGCGAGGTTTAATAGTCCTCCGTGACTACGCTGATTTCAAGGGGATTAGAATAAGGGTAAAGCCCAGAATCGTATCCAGTCGGTAATTATCAAGACTTCTGTGGTATCGATGGTGGTAAGGCATGAATTGCATCAGATGTGCACTTCTATTGGACTACAAGATCGACAGTGTAGATCATCACTCATGAAGCTTTTTTTTTGTCTCCGACTTCAGTACACAACATTATAGCCTTAACAATAATGAGATTGAATAACATTAACATATTAGAGTACATATCTTCTTGAATCATCACTTCAATCCTTCTTGTACCAACCACTTCCCACAGCCTTGGTCTTCGCAGGACCGACATACTTCTTCTCGTACTCGGCAAACTTCTTCGTAGCTGACGAGCCCTTTGCATCAGGGAAGTCAACTTTGCAGCCCAGAGCCTTGTAACCGGGAACCAGCGTATCCGACACGGTGTTGAGAACAGACTGCAAGAGTCGGACAGAGTTGAAAAGTTCGGCGGGGAAGTTGGCAAAGATAGCGTTGTAGATGAAGCAGCTTAGGCCTTGAGGGTTGTTAGGAAGACTTACTGGGCCAACAACCCAGTCGCCATCAGCACCAGCTCCTTCCAGGGCTGGTTGGGCGTACAGATAGACGTCGAGAATACCACCGACGGCCTCAGCGATAGTCATGGGGGTAGCACGACGGTACCAGCCCTGCTCGGGAATACGCTCGGGAACATGTGTGTAGTCAAGGTCCTTGTCCTTCCAAGCGTTCTTGCGGCTTGGCTTAGCACCGTAGAAGGAAGTGATGGAAGCTTCGTTGGCGATACCACCAGCGCCAATAGTGCCGTTGGAGAAGAAGCCAGGAACGAAATAGTAGGCCCCCATGACCACAAAGGCGCTTGGGGCGTTGAAGTAAAACTGCTTATTAGCAGCTTTGGAATCCCTGTATCTGTTCTTGAAATGCTCCTTGATGGCATCCACGTTGTAGGTTCCGTCGCCCTTGGCCAGAGCCTGCTGGTGCATCTGCTTGAAGTACTTGGGCTGGAATGAGATGTTATCTCCATTGATGTAAAAGTCTTGACGAGTAGCGGATGCATCGCCTTCGTTGAATTTGCCTGAACAAAGCGTCAGTTTATGTCGGTGGAGGCAAAGAGGACATTACTCACCGTGACCCGAGATTCCCCATGGCTTGCCGAAGATCTTGTTCAGGGCTCCGTTGAGGAGGCCTACGCGGTCATCGGGGCCTCCGATGCTCATCTTCTGAGAGAGAATATCGCCTCCGTCGACAGCACCTCCAACGGAAAGGAGCGCAGACAGGTCTGCGCCCATGTTGAAAAGCTTGGCTGTACCGGCTTGGATCTGGCCAATGGTCGCAATACCGTTTCGGGGAATGTCTATACAAGCTGTGAGCTTTCTGCGCGCCACTGCCAGAGTGTCTGAGCTTACAGCCATGGTTAGCCAAGGTGTTCAAGCCCGGGCAAGGTCCACGCTGATCGGTACGTCCAGGAGCCTTGAAAGGGTGAGAGGGCTCTGGGAACTTCTGCAGGCCCTTGACGGCCTTGTTGGTCGGAATAAGACCGACAATGTTATCGACGACGGCCTCAACAGTACCCCCAAGCAGAGATACGACGCCACCGACAACACCTGTCTTGAGTTGTCGAGGCTCATGTCGCTTCTCCTCTTGGCCTGCGCCTGCTTGGTACTCTCTCACTCGACGGTCGATTTCCTGACGTGCTTCGGGGTGGTTGAGAAGAGCATCCATTCCCTCCGGTGCCAGCCAGGGAAAGGACAGGGCCGAGGGTGCACAAAGCGCAGCAGCGAAGAGTGAGAAACGCATGATGAAGGACTAGGTGGCGTAACAGTTACCCAGGGCCGATGAACAATGCAGTGTCGGTTGGGGAGGTGGGTATAGCGATAGCGGTACATATTTATAGAGAGTCTATCTTCTTCTATCGTCATTTTTCGTACTTTACTTGCTTTCCTTTACTTGTTTTCAACTGAGCTCCAGTTGTTGGATAACTATGATGTTATCTGACGTACTCGAGATGAATACTACAAGGGGTGATGAATACTGATATGTGAAATGCACTCAAAAGGATATATCCCATTACCATTGCAAATGCGACTGGCTGTTGCAAGGGATACTAAGAACAAACTATCGATATTCTAAGCCCTTTTTGGTAGTTCACCGATACAAAGACTGACCAGGAAAAGGGCGAGGGTTCCCAATGTAGTTATGCAGTGTTGATCACGTTGATCAGAATGGAGAGGATTGTAACATGTTATCGTCAATTGGCCCGGTAAGCACAAGTGGAACGGTCCGAAATGTTTGGTTTGATGTGAGGACAAGGGGGTTAGCCTAGATCTTCGATCATCGAGCTGAGAAACAAGCAGGGAAACGGGAGGAAGTCCTAATCCCTGTCTAGCTGACGGGTATACCTTAACCAAACTGATCCAGCTCGTGACATGCGATAGCTTCACGAAAGACGGAGTGTCACACAACAGCCAATATCAAGGTCATGGCTTTATACTCCAATAGTCTTTACTGCCTGGAAGATTTATTGAAGAGCCAGAACTCATCCGTATCAGCTTGTTCAGTTCCGAGTGGTGCAAACTAAACATAAAGGCGTTCACTTATCCACCACCGCCTTATTCTTTTTAGGGCGGAAGATTTCGCCCGAGGCTTGATAGCTGGGGCTCCGCTTCTCGGATATTGGGATTTCCGTTGCTAGGAGCCCCTTACCTTAGTGTCTCATTGGTTTGACCGAAGAAGGGAAGTTTAGCTACGAGTGTTGACGTATATATGTGGTCATTGGTTGATTACGGGAATAGCAAGTTTATGCCATGTACCTGACCAACAGTTCGGCCCCGTCTCTCTGTCGACTCGGCCGAACTGAATTCCTACCTTGTCAAAGGTCATTAGTTAACATTAGTCGATTCGGCACCGTTGAGGAAATGTTTAGTTGGTATAGCGTGCCGTAGAAACGCCATGGATATACTGCCACTCGTTCTTGGGCTCGAAACTTTCGAATCAAGGCGTCACTATACCGGATGTGCCGCAGCAAAAAAGGTGTGAGATGGGCAGTTATAAATCTGAACAAAGTAGCAAAAAAAGAATGCTTTATAGCAGCTAATCGTTTCGATCGATTGCTAGATATGTTAGGTTTTTGTTGCCGAGTCGGGATTCGAAGTTGCTTACACCTCCGGGTTATGAGCCCGGCTGTAATGAGTTAGTACTTGATGATGGAATCACTTGTGGGGTTGAGACATACCGCGCTTCCACTGCGCCAAGCTGCTTGCCTAAGCTTAGGTAATCAGCTTGATCTTTTGAGTGTATATAAGCTGTTGATGCACTTTCACTGTTCCTCTGGCTATTGAAACAAGTCGATATTCATATCAAACAATAGACGGCTAGTCTCGACAACAACCCCAACCTCTTTATTCTCACTTTAGCTTGCTTAGTCGGCAAACCTTATCAAGAGCCGTTGAAGCGCTGACGTTACCACAGTCCGGCACTCCCGGAGCCATCTTGGCTGCTATTGGAGAAGAGCTCAGCCGTTCCTTGGCCAAGAACCTAAACCCTGTTTTATGGTGTCACAATGCGAGGGAGCGAGTAGTAATATATGCAAGTTGACGACAACGGAATGCTTATTCATGCCCAGCTCGACTCGACATTGGCTCGGGTTATTCCCCAGCCCGACAAGGCCGGCTTAGCGCTCACGGTGTCAGTATCTCATGATCTACATCACGGACAGTTTATTCTCCGAGTCTGACCTCTCGGTGAGATATTCTCAATAAATCATCCTGTCAACATTGACTATGTAGAAGCCTCTTTTCTCTTCTACGGCATATTCAGTAGCACATCGGCTAATAATCCAATCAAATTCCCTCTTTCGGTACCAAATACCCATCTACTTGTCACAACCAGCACAACCGGCGCATCCGAAGCAATGAAACGACATCGGACCTCAGCGACAACAGTGGTTTTCGAGAGCTTGGAGGCCGTGTGGCAGTTCGTATGGTCTGTCATCGTTCTTACAATATTTGTTGTCGCCTGGCTGGTTCAAGCGGGATCGATCAACATGCCAAGGTGGACAAATGACCTGAGCCAGTATCACGGTGATGAGCGGACAAAGTATGCAGTGATATTAATCGTCTCTGTGTGCCTCGTCTTCAGCTTGACTATGGTTACTGGTATAGCGTTGCTGCGAGCAGACAGGCACTGAACTTGGAGCGGTGCACATGTCAAAGTATCACTTCTGGCACATCTACATCCCTCTGAAGGCTTCTTGCAGTACAAGACCTGTCTGAGTTTGGATGATACTATCCAAACTCAGCATTCTACACCAAAGTACTCAACAGGACTACAAACTTTGTCCGGCCAACACTGTCTGCGACGACTCCCTGGGAGTACCAGTTCGGCTGGTCCGAAGACGAGAATAGCAGCGCCGTGCTATCAGATGGGATCACGGAATGACTTTTTCTAGTTTGGGATGTCACTCTATGGACCAAGGATCTGAATGATGAGACGCGAGAGGTTTATGATACCCGGAGTACGAGGATTTGAGTTGAGGGAATATTTCTATCGGTGGAGATGCGAGGAACTGGGTAATGAAAGGGGACAATTCTGGATTTTTTGCATATTAGAGGGAACATGGAAGCCACTACAGCAAGTGCTGTAGGTTGTTTGTATTGGGTACTTTGCAGTGACCAGCGATTCATGTGTCCTCTAGCGGTCGGAAACTGAACTTTTGAAAGGTAGTTTGATAATGCGGAATAGCTGATGTATATAGGGTTCTAAGCATCGTGTATCGTCTCATGTTCCTCGAAGCAAAGCCATTGCCCATTACTATAAAACGCTCACTCAACCCCAGACTCCAACACAGCAAAAATATCGGTATCAGAATCAAGCTCAGCTAAAGCATCATAAGGCAGCGTCACCAGCGGTGCCGTATGCCCAATGTCCACATTGAATAGGATGGGAAACTTTCTTGACGCCAGCCGCCCTTCGCATAAAAGTCCCTCGATGATATCAGTATATGTTTTTCTGTCCTCCTCAGAATCGTATCCATATGGACGACCCACAACCAGTCCTGCTGCTTCGTCAAAGACCCCGTGAGCTATCAAGTCTGCAAATGCTGCCTGAACTCGCGCAGGAGGGTTTCCAGAGCTACCGTCGTCGTTTGAAGCTGTTTCGAGAAAGACAATTCTCCCACGCCAGTCCGGCACAATAGGAGTGACTCCGACTAGGCGTGCAACAACTGTCAAGCAGCCGCCAAATAGTCGCCCTTGTGCCTTCCCAGGCCGTAGCCATGTCCATCCGCTATTTTTAACTAGTTTGGGCGGTTCTGTGGAGTTTGGATCTTTGAAGCATTTTGCCAAGTTTGGTGCGTACGTGAGAGAGCGTGCAATCTGACCCAAAGGTTCAGGAGAGGCAATCGCACGGAATAGATTATCAACGCTGAAAGCTAGCGCAGTGCTTTTATCGTTGATGTCGTTTGCCTCTCCAAGTTCGGGAACAACGCAAGGTCCATAGAATGTGCGTAAGCCCGTGAGGGCATACAAGAACCAATGCAAGCCGGTGATATCGGAGTAGCCTACGACAATCTTGGGGTTGGCACGGATAGTCTTATGAAGTTCTGTATCCGCGATCAGAGCAGGGAGTAGCTCGGTGAATGTTGTTCCGCCAATCGTTGTGATGATAGCAGAGATGCTGGGATCCGAGAAGGCAGCCCGAATCTCGGACAACCGGTTGTCGATTGAGGACTGTATTCCATTGTCCTTGTTGAAGAATGTTTGGACTTGGTAGCCTTTCCCTGTAAGCAGAGCAGTCGCTCGCTCCATGACGGCGGGTTGCATGTTGTTGATCCGTTCTGATGGCGAGATCCATGCTATCTTTGCACACGGCTGTAGGTGCTTCGCACGAATGGTTGAGGGCATAGTGATGGCGTGAATGTACTGCATACAATTGTTATGTGGTCTCGGTAGGCTATATCTGAGATTATGAACGATATTATTATCATCCAGAAATATTCAAAGGACACGATGATGGTGAGGGGCAGTGAGCCGGAATTTGTTATCTCCGTGAAGATTGCACCGCCCCCTGCAAAGTGCTGGTTCGATTAAGCATGGATTGATAACGTTAGATGATTATCAAGCTAAAAGCTGATGTGATCAATTTGCTTGTGCCTGAAAAGCAAAGGGCGTATCGACAATAGTTGCGGATCTTGCCATCCTGTATTTGCACGCTATAGGCACAATATCCACTTACGAAATTCTCACAACTAACGCAAGGCTTAACCTCCTGAAACTTATGTAATAAAAACCAGTAGCTATGTAGTATACATGATAGGAGGGCAACAAGTATCACAGTTTCGAAAAGTGTCGGCCGTTCCCGATGATTCTATTTTTATGTGCGACCTTGATGGACAGAGACGGGTTAGGTGTCCCATATTCCATTCTCGATTCAATAGAGTTTCAAGGTTGAATAAATATAGCATACGGCTGTTATAGAGCTCTATCTACCGATCGCCGCTGAGCCGTTTACAAGTGCATGTTAAAGAAAAGCACCTATTAACATCAGCTAACTCGACAGCCTTATCCCCAATTTAACGAATCTTACTTGCTGTTAATAGACAACGAAACAATATTATGTCCTAGTAAAATGATTATTAATTCTTCGCAAATATAGGCGAGGAGGAGATTTAAAAGGGATATATCACGTCGATGGTCACGCGACTGCCTGATGAATTCATCTCAAGGGATGGGCAAAATGCAGACTTTGATAACGGAGGCTTTAACATGTGAGAGTGCAGTATAAAGTTCCCAATTAGAGACACATATAGGATCTGGCATGTTCGCGGAAGTTTCTATAGAAAGGCAAATGCGAAAAGACATATGCCTTCAGCCACAACGATCAAGGACTGCCAGGACCACCAAGGCAGTTTAGTGCATCGTTAGTTTAAAATATGTGTGACTACTGTAGCTACATGGTTGTAGGAAACCTTCGGAGAGTCTATGGTGCTCGGGATCTCGGGAATGGTCATGTGCTACATCGGATACGGGGGTCGATCAAAGAAGGGTTCTGAGTCTGTGACCAATTCTTCGGTAATCGGCATGATAACCGCGTAGCTCTGAAGTTCAGTAGTTATTATAGATTATAAATCAGAGCACAGAAATATATTCGTTTTTGTGAGAAGCAAAGTAGTGCGGGAAAGTGTCGGCTTGCCGTCGGAGTAGTTGTGAATGTATAGAAGTCATGAAAGCAGAGCAGTGAGGAGACTGTCCTCGGCTATCAAGGTTATAAAGCCGGGAGAATAATAATAATGATAAATATACCAAGGCGCGATTGTTCAAATTCGTGACTGAGGTGCAGCTGAGGGTTCTGGGCCGTTTTTACCGTTTACCCTATATAAGCGGGCCTTGCCAACGTCGTGCATCCAAAAAGAACTGCCGTTACACCGGAACTCAACAGATGGCGTATAGCTGATGACTTGTTGACGCAGCTAGATAATAGAGGCCGGTTTGTTATTGGAAGGCGTGTTGAGTTCGGGGCGACATGCCGGCACATATCGGTCCTTTGAGATACCTCATTGGCTACGAAATCCCGGCACGTGACCGGAGCCGGTAAGTCATCCGACCCACCGCCGGGGCCGAGTCCGGGGTTGCTCCACGAAGAGCGCGTCATTGGCTGGAAGTACAATAATCCGGCCAAAGATAAGGTCGCGGCCAATAGGGGCCACCTTGTTGGCAATACGCGGCGAGAGCTTATGATATAATGCCCAACAACACAAGGGAGAGCTTCAGAAACCGGCCATTGAACGAGCATTTCTCTCCTCAAACATCCTGCAATGAGTCGTGCAGGGATTCGGCAGCTCTCGCTGCTTCGGGCCTCGAGACAATGTTTATCGATGAACCGATCCCTAGCTACCGTGGCAAGATGGCCTATTGCTCCCTCAACAACTGCTCCCTCCGCCTTGAGGAGACTGGGAGCTCGCTCGTTCAGCACGACACGGCCACGCAGAGAAGAAGACCCTCTAGAAGAGGAGACAGGCTCATACAGTGAAGCTGATCACGAACATGCTGTCATTTCCACCTTTGATCTGTTCTCTATCGGCATTGGCCCCTCGTCATCCCACACCGTCGGCCCCATGCGTGCTGGCAACATTTTTGTCAGCGATCTAATCGAAGCCAATCTGCTTCACAGAGTTAGCAAAATCCGCGTCTCCATCTATGGAAGTCTTGCTCTCACTGGTGAGGGCCACATGACTCCCTCGGCTCTGCTGCTGGGTCTCGAAGGCGCCGACGTCGAGACCGTTGACACGGGGTACGTGCCCGCCCGTTTCAACGATATCAAAGCCAGCAAAAAGATCTATCTCGGCCGGGGACTTGCGGCTGATGGCTCCAAGGGTAAGGAGATCGATTTCGATTACGACAAGGAATTTGTCTGGGAATGGGGCCGTAAGCTGCCCCAGCACAGCAACGGCATGCGCTTCACCGTCTATGACTCGGAGGGCTTTGTCTTGGCCACAAACGACATGTTCAGTGTAGGCGGCGGCTTCGTCGTCAACGGTGCTCTCAGTATAGCACCAGAAGAGACGCTCTCTCCAAATGCCCCCCCTCAGCTGGAAGCAATTGACCCGGATTCAACTGCGCATCATCCGGCCGATTTGGCCGAGAACCTGTACTACAAGGAGATTCGGCGATCTGATGCCGCAGGAGACCGCAGGACGGGTAGTGAAATCAAGGCTCTTGAAGAAGCCAACGAGGGCCCAACTGCTCTGCTTGGAGAATCTTCTGAACCAACCGGACTCTCTACCGATGTCAAGTCCGAGACCAAGAGCACCAGCTCATCACCGCACCCGCGGTATGCATTCCGTGACGCCGCTAGCTTGTTGTCGCTATGCCGCAAGCACAACCTCACCATTGCGCAGCTGGTTTACGAGAACGAGAAGAGTCTCGGCTACACAGACGAGGATATCTACCGAAGGATTTTCAAGATTTGGGGCGTCATGGATGCCAGTATCTTGGAGAGCGTCCAGGCCCCAACAGGCTCAAAGCTTCCGGGATCTCTCAAACTTCACCGACGAGCGCCTGCACTCTATCGCCGTCTGACTCGTGGCTTGTATCCTTCAACCACCGCCGAGACGTCAGCTGCTCAGCTAGAGCACAAGTTTTCTGCGCCTGACCCCAACATCAATGAAGACGGCGCGTCGTCAGGCTCATTGTCTAGCCCGTCATCCGACGCCTCTACCACAACTTCTCTCGCAGCCTCATTGTCCGCTGCGGTACCTGAGAAACTTCGAACCACCAGTATTCGAAAGCGTGGGCCTCCACGGATTCACGGTTCTCTAGACCACCCTATCGCTCCGGCCCCATCACGTCGCACGACATTCCCTACTATGGACTACCTGTCAGTTTACGCTATTGCTGTCAACGAGACCAACGCCGGTGGCGGTCGCATTGTTACTGCGCCTACTAACGGTGCTGCTGGCATTATCCCAGCTGTGCTCAAATACACGACTGAGTTTATTAGCGATGATCCTGAGCGGGACATTCCCACGTTCCTCCTTACAGCTGCAGCTATTGGTATGCTCTATAAGCGAGGTGCCACCATCTCAGCTGCTGAGGGAGGATGCATGGCCGAGGTCGGCGTTGCCTGCTCCATGGCTGCGGGTGCATTTGCGGCATGCATGGGAGCCAGCCCTGAGACAATCGAGCAAGCTGCCGAGATTGGTATCGAGCACAACCTCGGCTTGACCTGTGACCCTATCGGAGGACTCGTCCAGGCTCCTTGTATCGAGAGAAATGCCCTAGGCGCTACAAAAGCCATCTCTAGTGCCAACCTGGCGCTTAGCAGTGAGACTGGAACACAGCGAGTGAGGCTGGACGATGCTATCCGGGCGATGCGGTTGACTGCCAAGGGAATGAGGAACGAGTTCAAGGAGACGAGTTTGAGTGGACTGGCTACGAGTGTGCACATTAATATCCCAGTCAGTGTGCCTGACTGCTAGATTTTGTAATTAGCGATATTCATACAACAACGGGGTTTCTACAGCGGCGTCATACGGCCAATCTAGATTTGAAAATACTTTCACTTTTTGCAATACTAGATGAAATAGGTCATCTTGATCACGTGTTCTATCTCACATCAGTGGATCAGCGGATGTGGAGAGGTCGAGGCTGATGCTTATGGTGAATCGGGTTTCTGCTCCTTCATCCCCCCAACAAACATTTCTATGATGGAAAACAACAATGCTGCCGACCTCATGTATCAGCAAGCGAGTTGCCAATGCTGTCTTGATCTCAACCCGGTGCTGGTGGAGTCGACAACTTCCCATGATGTGAGAGTCGATAGCCATGAACAAGTCATCTCCATACGCCGAACTATCTCGCAATTTCAGGATGCAACCGGGACAGGTTGTGTTTCATGTTCGTTTATACTCAAGTCTCTCGTGTTCTTCGGCTTGTCGCAGACTCCAGATTCTAACGAGCACTTCAAACTTGATGAGCTATATTTGAGACTGCCTACTGGACGAGGGAACCCAGAAATATTATTTGAACATCCTGATGCCAAGTCACAGGTATTTCTGCAGCTGTATACAGACAAGTGTACGTCTCATCAATATCTGCAATTCCAAACTATCTAACGGTAAATAGCCAAGGGCAAAACCTGGAGAAATGCCAAGCCGTTACCAGAAATCTGCAGTGATCATCTCTCCTCTCAGGCACTCGAATTCATCACTTCGTGTCTCCGAACATGCCTGGCACACCATGGTCACTGCAAGCAGGAAGACTCCGAGCTACCAACGCGTTTGCTAGACATTGGCGTTGCTGGGGACGATCACGTACGGCTTGTTGAGACTCATACCATCATGTCTGTCAGATACACAGCATTGAGTTATTGCTGGGGATCTCATGCTTCCCTAAAGACTATGAACAATAATCTGGACGATATGAGAGCAGGGATCCCTCTCAAAAACCTCCCGCCGGCGTATTTTGATGCGATTGCGCTGACAAGAGAGCTTGGTGTGAGATACATCTGGGTAGATGCCTTGTGCATCATTCAAGATTCACAGGAAGATTGGGAGATTGAATGCTCGAGAATGGCTGGTATCTATGCAACGGCCTATCTCACAATTGCCGCTGCGTCTTCAGCAGCCGTAACAAGACACTTTCTACGGCCTCAGCTAGAGCCTCCATTGCATCTGGCTCAATACGAGCAAGGTGTCTATTCCGAACTAGTCAACGACAAAGAGGAACCAGTGTTGGTGAAAACGAGACTCATGTGGGCGACTGGCGCACATTGGAAGTGGCAGTGTACCACTGATCAACAACCACTTCTTGAGCCTCTCACTCAGCGAGGTTGGACTCTACAAGAGAAGGTACTCTCGACCCGATTGCTCTCTATATCTGCTACAGAGATGACATGGATCTGCAAGGAACGGATTCACTGCGAATGCGGATCTCGGATGAATCACCACCGGGAATTTGGAAGAACACCACTTAGTCAGATTTCAGAGTCTGCAGATGCCTTCAACTACTGGCATAAAGTGGTTGAGAACTATTCCAAGCGGGATTTGACACAACCGCGAGACAAACTTCCAGCAATATCCGCTATAGCCGCCATCATACAGCAACGAACCGGATCAGACTATGCCGCTGGGCTGTGGGTAGATAATATCGACCTTGATTTGCTCTGGCGTAGAGGAAGTGAGATTCAGAGCGATCAACTACCTTGTATTGCACCAAGCTTCAGCTGGGCTTCGGTGGCTGGGGAAGTGGACTATTACTGCTTTCGCAATGGGAAGTGGCCATATGAGAGAGCCTCCAGAATGCTTGGAATCAGCTCAGTCACGGGCCCTGATGCACCTCTTGGAAGAGTTAGCAATGGCAAGCTCCTTATTCGAGGACCCATCTCTATCGGTTATATTGATGACTTGGATCCAAATGGCTGGGTTGCGGTTTCTTTTGCAGATAATTGGCTGGACTTTAGTGCTGATACTGCTCTTTCGACAACAACCTCTGTTACACCGGACGGCAGATCAGAGATATGTGTGTGCAGGTGGACTCATGAGCACAACAGAGGAGATCTCACGGAAGAATTTGAAGAGCTGAGAGTGCGAGACGAGGATGGCACACCCCATCATAAAAAGGCTGCCACGGATGATCGTTCAATCCGGTGTTGGATATTGAGACTTGGCGCATTCACAGACGAGGAAGAAGAACGCGACCACGAGCTAATGGTACTGGGCAAATCGCCGTCTCAGCCAGATGCGTTTGAGAGAATTGGCCTAGGAATATGGAGCGGCGAGGATGAAGAGCAGTTGTTTCAGCAAGAAACAATAGCTACTATAGCCATTGTCTAGGATTTGCGTAATGCCACACCAGGTACCTGGATCAAGGCACGATATAAACAAACCTTGGACATTCTACGCCGCAGGTGTGAGATTGTTATCGCGATTGTGGATCATGTGCATGCAGAGACAGGGTATGGTGATAGACAAGGGGTCTTGCATCTCGGTTGCGTGCCCATCCCACAAGCTGAAACTGAGGCGGCGCCACCCATGAGAGGCGAATGGAGGGGAGACGTGTATATGTAGGGCCTCATATATTGGAAATGAATCACGGTACGAGTCAAACAGAACCTGTCGATTGGCTTGCCGCATTATTGTGCAACAAACACAAGGTTAGCCCGTGTGATGTGCCGTGGCCAAAACTCATGTCTCAGTGCAAATCGTGCGGGGTCAGCAGCTAGCTAACTAATGTGCAACATAAAGTAGCGGTCCAGTTGGTTGGCTTGGCATTGCTTGCTTTTTCTGGTAATCGGTTGGCATAGGCAGAGAGAGCGAGCATGGGTGGTGATGACTTTATGAGCTGTTGGTTCCACGCAACATCCTTTAAGATGCCCGAACCCTAACTCTTTTTTTCCCGCTCCTTTTTCCATCTCCTTCTATTCCTTTCGTCTCATCTTATCTCATATCTGTCTCTCCCAGGCCCAGCCCCCTCAGCCAGGCAAATTTCTGTCAGCACAACCACGTCGACACGCCTGGCTCTACCGGCAACATGGGACACCCCCCAGAAGACAAGCAGCCCGATGGCTTTTCTGTACTCAGCCTGATTGAGCGCGAAGTGGCTGCTTGCAGACAAAGCCTGGAGGCTACCGAGTCGCCAGCTCAGAAACACGAACGAGCCTTGGACGGCATTAACAACAAAATCACAAAGGCCTTTGAATCAATCGTCCACGCTACCGAGGATGAAGAGAAGCTACGAGAAGCGCGGACCCAACTAGAAGCTCTGTGCACGGAAAAGGCGCAGATTAATGTCGACTATGAAGCGGGCCGCTGGAAGGCTGAGGCGAAGTATGAAAGCAACATCAACAGCCCCGTCAAGTCTTTGTTGGAAAAGCTCGAGAGCATCTTCAAAGACGCGAACTTGACCGTGGCTGAAGCAGTCACTATTGACCTCACAAAAGACGACGATGAGCCTACACAGAAATCGCGTGCAAGGGTACGTTTTGGAGGGGCGTCGAGTACACCCACCCAGAATGGGACTAATGAGGTTTGTAACATGTCTTGTACAAATAATCAGTTCTATTTACTAACAAGCTTCGAAGACGCGCAAAAGGAGGCGGATTGAAGGCAGTCAAAATGTCCGAAAACGCCCTCGACATGGAAGCGGCAAGAGATCGATCCATTACGACGCTGTTTACCAGAACGGCAGGGCAGCAACCAAGCAGCTAATCATCAAAAGGCGCGTCGACAAAGATGGGCCTGAAAACTTTTGGATTATCCGGTGCGAGACGCACGACTTCTGCTTCAAGGGAAAGCCGTTGCAAGGCGGAGTAGCTCATCTCATTCGAAGACACAAGCTTCCAAAGGCCAGCTTTGACTTTGTGGTCAAGACCTTGGGATGCGAGGTGGTTGAGTGTGACGATAAGAAGATGGAGAGGAACAACCAGGTGGCCAGAGACGCGTGGAAGAAGGGCGACCAGCAGTGTCCGACTGGTGACAACATTCGTGTTCGTGACGACGACGTACACTCATCTTCACCTGTACCAGACTCGCAGAGAGCCGATGGTCCCGGGTCTCAGACAAATGGTGAGAGCTTCAGAGAAGTGGCGAAAGCCCAAGAAGCCAGAAGCAGAAGATCAACACGAAATCATCAACATGGCCGTCAAACAAACCCCAACACAGTCACCCATCCTACACCCGGCAAAGTATACAGGGTATACTGGCGCCAATCCAAACAATGGTTCGCGGGTGTTCTTCTTCCTCTTGAAGATTTGGAAGATATTGGGATCAACTCGACGACCGAGAAGCTGGGTCTACTCACGAACTTGCCAGACTGTTATCAGTATGACAGCTCGAGTAAGACATTCTCTTTGGTTAAGGACTATGAAGAAGGCGAACCTAAGTCTTCAGAAATAGAGTTCCCCTTCATGTTCTTCGAGGGCGTCAAGTTCCCAGACGAAAGCCATGTTGCTTGGGTTCCTGTGGATGACATGCAGGAGTGGGATGAGACCATGGCAAGGATGACCGAGCACAGTCAGCAGGCTGTCGAGTACATCAAAGATCGGGAGGTCAAGCAAACTGAGACGGTTGAGCAAGATAATAAAGGTCAAGACTCGACCGATGACGGTAAGAGATCTGAGAATCCACCTGACGGCGAACGAGGCTGATCAAGGCAAAGCTATGAATGATGATGGTGAGCCTCGACCTCCCCTACCAGCAGAACCAACAGACCAACCATCTGATGCTTCAGAGGAACAACAAGCCACCGAGACTACATATCAAGTTCCTGACAGCAGAAATCACGATTCCAAGAATGGACCACTAGGAAACGGCCAAAAAGACGACAAACCGCAGGAAGGTCGCTCTACAAACCGAGAGGTTATCACAGCGTGTCATACTGAGCAGAACGGCCCCGACGAGATCGAGGACGAGCCAGGAGAGCCCAAAGCTGTTCCACAGCCAGGCACGCAGCGCTTATCAACTGTTGATCTTGTTGCACTAGGAGAGAGCCTGAATGAGCATATGTCGGCATCTGAGACACAGCCCAGCAGGGACCTTCCACCAACTACGCCCGCTCCAGAGGCCATTCAGCTGGCTCAGATGACATGCAGCGCTATGGACCAGAGAAGATTTAAAACTCAACTGCAGCATCCATTCGTGACAGCAAATGCCCCAGGGGACGGGGCTCCGCAACGACAGCCACTATACACTTACGTACATCATGGAGTATCATCGCAGTCTTCTAGTTCATCTGCTGTTCCTAACTTGCAGCCTCAATCGCAATACCCAGCCAGAAAGGAGTATACGTTGTCACTCAACACACTTCCCTCGCCACGACCGCCAGCAGCAGATATTCCTCGACCGAGGTCTGTAGTTCAACCATATCCTGCATCACGGCTTCCACCATCGCCATACCAATCGATAGCATCTATTCCTCGGCCTAGTACTTCGCATGGAGTACGTCCTGCTCCTCCACAGAGCCCGGTACTTGCACAAAGATCAACACAGGACTTTGCCAGACGTAGACTCCGACACAGCCGCAGCTCCAGTAATAGCATTCCCACTTCATTTCAAGGCGGCCTGCCACCCATTCGGCCAAGGGACGATTATCTACCAACTACCACAGCCCCAGCAGCCTATTCTAGACCTAGCCACGGATCAGTGTCTTCAGCAGACAGCTATAGCCAGTATTCACAAAGTTCGTGTCAAAGTCGACCATATTCCCACGCTGGAGGCTCGCAGACATCGAACTCAACCGCCGCATCGTACAGGTCGATATACCCACCTACTGCACAGCAGAACGGACTCGATCTTGGAAAGTGGCTTTCTTATTTGCCCCAACATGTTGGGGAGTATCTGATGCAATGTACTGGATACTCAGACCGTGAGATTCAGCCCAGAACATTCCTTGACGGCCATGGTCGATACATATGTCCAGCTTGTAGATTCGCTGTCGACGAGGATTCTGCTTTTACCCAGCATTTGCAAAGGAGTTGTTGGGGGATGCCAGCGCCGCGTTATGGCCAGGGGCGTCGTTAAGTATAATTATACCCATTTATTATTAGACAAAACAGCATCTTAGAGGTTAAGATCATGTAATAAAAAGCGTCTTATCCTTTAAGTATTTATTGCTATATTTGAGTTTCGGCAACTTGTTGTTACTGCCAGCAGCCAATACTACGCAACAAGAAGTAGAGCAGACTAACTGCAGTGCTATGTCATATGTATACAACAGTCTTAATTGTGGTGAGCTTAGGCTTATGAGTCACAATCAACACTATGCCTATGTAAATGTATGGAAATTGAGCTAGCACGCGAGTCTTTTGGGCTTTGGTTAACAAGGGGTCTCCTAAGCTACTCTCGCTCACCTAGCTGCTGCTACACTTTCACTTTTCCTCTCCCTTTGTGACATTCACCGCTCCTCCTTCTGGACTGGCCGGATCGAGACCCAGTTGCGCAGTATCCCAACCTTGGCTTTGTAAATACTCACGGAACCGCTGATCCTCGAGGGTTATAGTGTCCTGACCAATGTGAGGGATGCAGAAGAAGACGATGAGTGCTGAAAGAATACACAAACTCGAGGACACCCAGAAAGGATATTGTGCCGACTGCGTCTTGCTGCCACCAGCGGCCTGAATATAGGGAAAGACATAAGTACCGACAAAAGCACCAATCTTGCCAACTGCAGCTGCGATTCCGTAGTATCGGCCTCGAACGCCAGTAGCTGAAGTCTTTGCCGCCAAGAGACCGATGTTGTTTCCAGGACCTAGTTCACCTAAGGCCTGGAAGAGACCAAACACGACCGCAAATGCCGCGATTTGGCTCGAGATCTTGTCGTAGACGCCAGCCATGATGAAGCCCACAATAGCCTGTAGTGTGACGCCGAGGATAAGAGTGTAGCGAGGACCGATCCAGTCGCTGACAAACGCGCCAAGTATGGTTCCTGGCAAGTAGAACATGTTGATAACTGTATTCCAGCCAAAGACGGTGGTAAGAGGCGCCCCATCTCCATAGATTCCCGAGAGGATAGACGAGGAGTAGATACCGAACGCGTACGAAGAGAACTAGCCGTTTATCAGTGACGATCCATAATGGTATGTCTGTAAGACTCACGTTGTAGAGGAACCACACCAAACTAACGCAGAAAAGTCTGAACCAGTAGAAGCGTAGAACCAGCGAGTAAGGTGTTTGGCGTCTCATGGATTCATGTGCGAATTCCTCAGGTTCCTTTAGTCTCAGGCGCAAGATGAACAAGATCAGTGGGAAAACGACGCCAATACCCAGACTGGTTCTCCAGATGGTGCTATAGTGTGCATTGTGGCACGCAGCAGCGACAACATCTTTCGGGTATTAGTGACAGCCTTGTTCAGGATTAAGAGCAACTCACAAGGTACAAACGCCCCGATTACAAAGCCAAAGTCGATCATCGAGTTGGTGAATAGAATGAACCATCGGTTTCTGGTACCTTTCTTCATCTGCCCACTGGATTCTGCACAACCAACACTACCCGCCGGATATTCACCTTTAAAGCATCAGTATTTTTCAAGTCGAGATCAAAGCCGATATGATCATACCTCCAATACCAATACCAACAAAGAATCGCCAAGCAGTCAGCATATTGAACATCCCCACAGCCTGGCCATGCCAGTAAGACCCAGCCGCCAGGGCAGTAAAAATGATGAGGATGATAGTAGAGACCATCAACGTGTTGGTGCGCGACCAATGATCAGCAAGAAATCCAAAGACCAGCTGGCCGACCACGGTGCCTGCAAATGCTATATCTGCCACGTATTTGAAGGCGTTAGAATTTGCGTAGACATCGCCATATTGTCTTTGGAGAGTGGTGTTTACGGAGCCGATGACCTGCTTACGTTAGAAAAGCTACAGCAGAATCAATTGGTGTGGGATTCTCACGTTGTTGATGTAGCCGTCTGAGAAAAGACCGGCACCACAGGCAAAGACGGGGAGAACGGTTTCAATCCATGGCCTTTGAGGGATATCGCTTGGTGGCACATGGTTTTCGTTGTTGCGGGGGGCTTTGTCGGTGGTGTCGCCATTGAGTTTCCTCTTGAGCCGCAACATTGTGCTGACAATTCCAAGATCACAGGGATATGAGGATGTGTGTAGTCACAATACGAGAGGAATGGGGAAGCACTCAGATGGAAATCTCTCTGGACAGGTGGCAGGTGAATGACGATGGCTGGGTGAGAAGGAATTGCTCGGTGGCACAAGGGTTTAAGATTTCGAGATAAACGGCCGCCTCCGAGACAACAGGTGAAGCTGCAAGGCTATAAGAGAGTTGAGTGAGCATGGGCTGGAGTAGGCAGCAACCAAAGCACTCCCTGAACCCAGTAGTCCATGTCTAGCCAAAATGAATCATTACGTACTCAAGCACATGATGCTATGCCACCAACATGAGGGTTTACAAGGTGCACCGGGGGTAGCCGAGCCCCTCGGTGGTAAATGGGATTAGCTTTGGTGGACTTGAACGTCGATTTATTGCCGCGTTGGGCCTCATGGCGCCAACCACGTCCGCTGCTCGGCTCAAAATTGCCGATAGTCTCTACCTGTAGCACAGACTAGAACGGAAATGTAAGGTGCTTGGGGTCGAAATGTAACTTTACAGATGGCACGTTTCTTTTGCGTTGATAGGACTGGACTGGTCTATTCTTGGAAATTATCTGGAAAGTCTCTGCTCGCCAATGGGAGGATCCATGTGATTATCTTCCAGTTGTTACTACCTAGACTAGACGCTCACTAGACGGCTACTTTATAGTTCAGACTGAGGAAACACGGGCGCACAAATAATTCTCGGGAATCTTACTAAACGGTCACGCAGCTGCATCGCAATAACCTTCAACAACATGGCCTCAACCAACTCTCAGCAGTATGACCATCTGGCCTCCAAATGATCTATATAGTGATCAATTGAGCTTCACACGTCATCGAGCGGCCTCTATAGCTCAGTGGTACGAGCGTCGCACTTGTAATGCGAAGGTCCATAGTTCAATCCTGTGTGGAGGCATGCCTTTCTTTTTTTGCATTTTTACATCTCACCAATCTCGATTCTTGTTTATAAAATTGTTAGTACTATGATGTCTGATCATAGGCTTCGCCTCTCATTCACCAAGAAGCTGTTGTGTCTAAAAGGTCGCCCAAGGAGGCCATACTTATCTTCAATGAGCAGGATGCTATCAAATCGATATTTTCGTGAACAGGCGCGCTACGGCATACTCCAGAAAGCCAATTGCGATCGCTAACTTTACAGTTGGTCAATTCAACTTTATATCTACATGCTATGGGAAACAAGAATAATTCCCGGTCATTGCTGCGATGGTCTCGACATTCATGAGAATATCGGTAACAAAATAAACCCAGCAGACCATGGTTCATAAACTCATTCTAATGCTGGCGATCGGAAGAAGCCTTACCAGAACTGAGAGGATATACGCGATATGAACTTGCATGGCGCTGCACGACGCCCTCAAGATGCAGCTTGACGTGGCAGAAGGGAAGGTGTCAAAGCATTGACAGCATGAATCACGGACAGAGAACCCTCAGGTAGTACACTTGACAGCAAAGGGCCGAATCACGGTACAGCGTCACTCGAAGGATCAGTCAGGAATAGCCAGGGGTAGGTACACTCAAGGATGTTCAGTAACCAACCACAGTGACTCAGGCGGCAAACAAGCAGATCCTTGGCGAGATTTACATAGAGGCGTTTGCCAGAGCCAAACGGAGCGGTGCTGGGTATTTCCTGTGGGACAATGCCGACACAAATCGGGGAACGACCGGCAGCGCTCCCCCAGCACACGTGGGAGAGCGGCTATGAGAAAATAGACCGGGGTTTTTACTGAGACGTGTATTTATACACCCATGCTTGAGCCTTTTAAAGCAAGCCAAGGAAGTGACAATTGCTTCTCTACGGTGCAAGCATTGTGCCTTGGTCCGAGCACATATAATAATGCAATGCCAGGGCCACACTACAAGCTGCATGGTGGACCAGGTTCTGGGACGTCTCGCGAGCCTGGGCCAGTGACAAACTGCAGAACAATGCAGACTCGGTTAATATTGTCCTATCTAGATTGCTTTCCAGTTAATCCTTGACTTGTAGGCGATTCGCCGATAATGTGTTCACGTACTTGATGTTCATCTGCAGGACCAGAGGTGAATCAAGGTCGACATTCTACTATATGTAGCCTGATATCTCGCACCTAACTCACGACATTATTCTTCACTACTTTGAAAACACTCTTACCCGAATCTACACTATATCAGCATGAAGGCCTCCTTTTTCCTCGGGCTTCTGGTGCCCTTTGCCGCAGCCAAGATGCGCTATGACGGTTGGAAGGCGTTTACCATTGAGGCAGGACAGTCATACGACGACATCACAAGCCTTTTGAAAGATATCGATCACGTTTCTCTAGGCTGTGGGCACAGTCACCATGCTTTTGAGGTTGCTATATCTCCAGAAAGCCTTGGTGACTTTCAAGCTCTCGATCTGAACGCCACGGTCATCTGTGAGGACTTGGGAGTTCAGCTTGCTGAAGAAGATGCGTTTGAACCGTATAAAGGTAAGGCACCCCCATACCATTCCGTAACATGCCCGAATGCTGATTCTGCGCAGCGATGGACATGACTTGTGATCTCAAGACTGCGTTGCCCGACAAGTCCTATTTCAAGTCGTACCATGACTTTGGACAACATCTTGAGTTTCTGTCAGACCTACATGCTTCATTCCCTAACAACTCCGAAATCTTCACTGCTGGAAAGTCTGTCGAGAACAGGGAGATTCGGGGCATTCACCTCTGGGGCAAGGGCGAAAAGGGACAAAACCCGGCCATCATCTGGCACGCGAATGTGCATGCCCGGGAGTGGCTCACTGGAATGGTATGTTGTCACTTTACGCCAGTACGGGAAGATGTGTTACTGATATTTCTCAAAGACAGTCGAGTACATGACATATAAGATCATTGAGGGTTATAAGAACAACGACTCCCTCGTTCGCAAGACATTGGACAGTCACGATTTCTATATCATGCCCATCGTGAACCCTGACGGTGAGTCTTTTCCTTTTCTGTCCTGTTACATGGCCCGACATTGAGACTCATGTTCATATGCTAGGATTTGTTTATACTACGACAACCGATCGTCTTTGGCGCAAGAACCGCCAGAAGCGTGCCCGTGAGCCGTGCGTTGGTACTGATATCAACCGCAACTGGCCCTACAAGTGGAGTGTGCCTGGCGGCTCGTCCACGGACCCATGCGATGAGACATACCGCGGCCTCAAGGCTAGTGACACGCCTGAGAATCAGGCACTGGTTAACCATACTATGACCATCGCCCAGAAAACTGGTATACGATCCTACGTGGACTGGCACTCCTACAGCCAGCTAATTCTGCTACCTTACGGCTACGATTGCTCTGCCAACGCGAGCAACATTGACACTCAGATGCGTTTAGCTGGAGGAGTGTCAGAGGCTATTCGGCAAGTACATGGACTGGAGTTTCAGTATGGTCCAACCTGCGAGACTATCTATCAAACCTCGGGCCAGAGCAGTGATTGGGTCTTTGATGTGGCTGAAGCAGAACTTGCTTGGGGCGTCGAGCTTCGGCCAGCAAGGCTAACTGGTGGCGGATTCGTTGTTCCAGCTAACCAGATTGTGCAGTGTGGCGAGGAGATTTGGGCTGGCATGAGGTATTTGTTTTCTCACCTGTGAAGTTGAGAACTTCAAAGGTTATCGAGCTGGGTTCTTGATATGGTTCCTGGGCTTTTTGGTATTGCTATTCTTCGAGTTTATACTCCCATAGAGAAACGGCACTTGCTAAGAACAGTTCAATATATGTTATAAGCTTTCTTCTATTACTCTTCTCTGGTCGAGAGTGGACGGACTTCTCACGGCACGCGTCGATGTATAGGGGCTGGTGATCTGCTTTGTCAGCAAGAAATCGGTGAGATGGCCGAGTTGGTTATGGCGTCAGGTTAAGGTTACCTTAACACCTATAATTCCTGGTGGAGCAATCCTCCTGGGTTCGAGTCCCAGTCTCATCAATTATCATTTCTTTTTGGTATTTTTTGCTCATGGGCCTCCCATCTATGTAGCTGATTTCCCATAGCTGGGCTTGGTGGAACTTGTATGACTGACGTTGATATACAGGAAATAACCAGGTCGCTCATCCTACTTTCATTCTCAAGGAAAGTAGGCTCTTGTGAGAGGCAGGGCGTCAATCTTCTGATGAGCGGCGGGTTTCTCCCTTGTATCGATACAATGTCCACTTCGTGTAACCACACAAGCTACAGTCAGACTCAGCCGTCAACAAGCCAAGTATAAATCTCAGTGGCCGAGTGAACTCTTGGCAAGCGTAGAAGTGCGGAGGCTGGTGAGGTTGGTGCTCTGCTTGAGACCAGCAAACACGGGAGGACACGGGAAGAGTCTGCAACATCCCGACAAACCATACTATCCGTTTCGGCCTCATCCTAGTCCATTTTCCAGGTTGTGTTACTACACAGCACAATGGATACGGACATATGGTGAATGGGATCAGTGCTCGTACTATGCCTTGGTAACTGAATTGTCCCTTCCTCTCTTACTGCTCAACTGCCGATCCTTGGGACCGTTGGTTATGAGGAATGATGGAGGGTCTATTGCAACAGGTCAAGTGGAAGTAAAGTATTGAGATCCAGCAAATTAGTCCCTTGAAGAAATACAAACACTTCGTGCCGCTTCTTTGGGTTACACTGTCCCGGCCTCTTTTCCTCCCTCGGCCACTTTTCGGTCCTGAAAAGTCGGTCCGGAAGCTCAACATCCGCTTGACTATGATATCTCTGATTGGAGTACGGGCCAAATTTATTTGCATGGCTCTCACAACCAAATATTGTCCTGTAACAATCTTGGGTAGACCCTTTCTGTGGCCGCCCGTCTGTAGTTCGATGGCTGGACAAAGAATAGTATGATCTGGTAGGTGAGTTGTACTGAAGTCTGGCGCGGGCTGAAAGGAAATGGCATGGAAATAGGTTTACTGCACCAGCCTCCGGCTGATGAGCGGAATTTAAAGTATCCGTGTGAGGGCCAGTATTGTATGCTATAAAGAGATGGTTTCGTCGTCATTTGGTGCAAAACAATAGTCAATCGTCAGCACACCGCCTACCTTTCAGAGAGCAACATAATCTTGAAATGCGTCCTTCGATACTCCTTTCGTCTATACTTTGGCTGTCCACAGCTGCCGCTGTACCTAGCTGGTCTGAAAAGTCGAGTTGCGATTGCTCTGGCACACAAGACGGTGGCCCAGAATCCAAATCCTACATCTGCCGTGACCAGCGTCTCGGCCCAAAGAAACTTCCACAAAAGTTGCCCTTGGACACGGTGGTTGAGAGCTACAACCGCTTCGGAGGTCTCACGCCAGGCGAGTTCCTGAAGAAATGGACCGACAAAGAGGGCAACTACATCTATCCTGAACAGAATGGTTTTCAGCTTGACTCGAATGGCGATGCCATCAATTGCAGTATGATTCTTGGGCTCGGGACCCTTGTTGACCGGTTCGGAAGCGAATATGGTAAGAGATCTCTCCTATCTCTTGGATTTAAGTCTAACATGTTTCTAAGGAACATACGTCTCTGCTGCTTCTGCTCCCTACTCCCAGAGAGCTCTTCCTCCGTCAAACCTAGACACGGACCCTCAGGCTCCGGACTTCCCATACAGCTACCACCTCTACCGAGTCATCAAGCCACTCACGGTGATCGGAGGACCCATTGCGCCTTGGTTCGGTCAGCCTGGTCTTGGTGCTCAGTTCTTTACTGGCGGCGTTGGTAACATCAAGACTCTTCTTAAGAAGGGCTATTTGGAGAGGGAGGATCCGTCAATTCTCATTTATAAACCAACGGGCTGCGCATAGTCTAGTTGATATTGAGTCTGTAGCCGTTAATTTGTGAGTAAAGCCACTTGTTGGGTGTCAGCCTAATAGGACTGGATTATATCAGTCGTTCAGTTTTGGAAGTTGAGTCTTGCGGGTTCTATCAAGTGACAAACGAGAGCTGTTGGGGGATGAGTTGCTATTGGACGAATATTGCTTTGTTCCAGTTAGTTCGACAAACTCAATGCAGCTTATCATACTCTTGCCCTGAATTCAAAGTCCATCTTCTCAAATATGTCAACAATTGTATGAGAAATAAGAGTATTGCTTGAGAGTAGAGTCTAATTATTGCCAAGACGGATAATGACAGACTCGGTAACGTAGGTGTTTTACCGGCGGACCATGGAAACAACATCACCCGGACCATATGCTGATCAGGGCATATACATCTTCTGGAGTGACCTCCTCTAGCCTGAGCTTATTTGGGGCTGTCATCTTTCAATAGGCTACGGCAAAGTACAAGAAAAGTTTAACGAGCGGCCATACAGGGGAAACCCTGCTCGGCCAACCTTAACCTGGAGTTGCGGACAAGATCTCTTTTCCGGCCGAGGTTCTTGCTGTTATATGACGCGTCAAATAGTACCGGTAAGAAGGATGCGGGTGGTCATTTGTAATCAGTGGCTCAACTTCTTCCCCTCTGCCAAGCCCAGGTTTGAGGTTGGGATAGTGGTTGCCGACTACGTATTCCGCTTAGGAGTATTCGTGTTTCTATATTTAAAATACTGACAAACAGGCTGTTTATGCGGACTTTTAATAATGACATTTTGAAATCAGTCATGCTATAATCAAAGTGCAAGATATATTATTGTGGACTTTGCGTCGTGTTTCTATATATCCAACAATATTCCATCTATGAAACAAGGGCCTTGATGCTATTCATATTTGCTCTGTAAAGTTCCGTGGCCTCAACCCGGCGTAGTGTCTCCTGCAACAGACTGAGCATGTCCACCCCTACGTCAACCGCACAAGCCTGTGGGAATTGACGACGAATTTGTAGGGCTATCGCATACAAGTAGGCGTTTACCATCAACGTTCCTGGGAGATTCTTGTCGGTCAAAAGGCCGTTGAATGGAAGCCATAGAACGTGGTCTCGTAATGGTCTCATACGTTCAAACTGCTCATGGGCAGGTATGGACGAATCGAGCTTTATCAGATCTTGCGCAAGAGCAATGAGAAGACGGATTCGTCTTGAGTTATCACCATCGGGCTCTTGCTCCACGAGACAGAGGCTGAACTTGTGCATCTCATCAATGATTTGTTGCAGGCAGTCAGGGCTCGACACTTTTGTGTTTGATGATGCCAAGCACCAATCGACAGGTGTTCGCCAGGCCTTGACCATCATCCAGTAAATACTGGATCTGTGGCCTAGGTCGTCGCAGGATTGCAAGATCTAAAACGTTAGCTTGGATAGACTGTTGAGTATGGTTCACACTTACAGCAGAAATTCCTTCCGACACCTGTTTTTGACTCATTCTGTTTCAGTTAGCACTGGACCGGGCTAGATGTCCGTTCACCTACCTGTCTTCGGAGAGCCATAGTAGAACCATCGAAGCAGCGAGTGCTCCGTCTGCTTTACCACAATCAAAATGCATGAGACCTTTTCTCAGATCTTGAATAGCCATCATCTGATACTGATAAGCTTTGCGACGCGCATGTTGGCACTGGTCAACCAGAGCAACCTGGTAAGCTGAAAGAGCGAGAAACGCATTCATAGCTTTTCGAGAGGTAGATACGATCCGGAAGAAGCTGCAAGAGGATTTAGTCTGGAAGTGTGACAATGCGGCTGTCTGCCAACGGACCTCGGTAAGAAGTTGGACAAGATTGTCAGTTTTTGCACACCCATCATCTTAAGCCGATACTGGTTATATGCAGCTTGATAGATGAAGCATAGTTCATCTTCAGAATAGATGGTCGGTTCCAATACTATCCTGTATCCTGTATCTGGGATAGGCATCGATCCGGTCTTCCGCCATTGTCTCACCTCTGCCCTGGCCGTGGCTGACCATGACCCGCGAGATTTGATGGCTGGGGGGTAGTGGACTCTTCTCTCTTGGGGTGACCCGTTTGGTGAGATTTCGTCTTGAGCTGGTGCGTCACGGAATGCACATTTGACTTTGTGTTTAGTGCAGTTTTGACTGTGCATAAGTTAGACGGCAACCGATGTCAATGCATAAGTGTACGTGTACTATACCATTGGGGATAGCTCTCATCGCAGCGGATGTGTCGTCGTTTGCTGGAGACCCCATTTGTCAGTGGAATCAATAAGGCGTTTTTAGGTCCAACATACCATGTCACACATCCCATTCGGGACTTTGTATGGCTAGAGAAGGCGTCAGTGATGCTCAAAATGATATGTGACAAACGCTTTACCTCCTTCGAATTGCACTCTTGGCCTTTTTAGCGTCCATGTCTAGCCGCATAGTATACTGACAATGAGGTTCAAGGACGAGCGGATAGGAGTTTGCGGAATGATTTATTTCAAAAAGTCACGAAACCATGGGACAGGGTGAGTAGAAAAGTAGAATCCGGGGATAGATTCGCATCATAGACGTTTTTAAATGCAGGGAGGCTCTGCGCCTCCCAGACAGGGACCAAATCCAGTTCACTGTCCGCCGCTAAAAGTACATTTTTCTTCTGCAACACATGCCCAGTCGGTCATGTACCGTAGCGTAGCTAAGTAAGCGGCCTCGTTATAACTTTAATTATCGAGGTCCTTGACCATATCTGTTGTCCGGGTGCGTCGGCAGTTATTAGCTACTGGTCGTTAGCGGGCGATCACGGCTTCTAGTCGATACACCCGGGCATGATTTTCGATCTAGTGTTTAGGCTGCTGGATCATGCCTTGCTACAAAGAGCCAAGGGTACAGTCTCTCGTTCTCGCTTCTGGGCGTGGTTCGTCGGGGGTGTCGGCGTGGCGCTGAGAAGAAGAAAACTGGCTCTGCATATAATGAAACGCAAAAGCCTCGTAATTTATTCACTGACAAGACTTACGAGGCCTTGTTGGTTGTTACTGACAGCCACGCTTTACTCTTTCTGGACGCAGTTTGCGAAGACGCATACGGGCCAACGACAATGGCGTCTTCTAGGCCATTTTAAGATGAGCCCGGCCAATCTCGAGCCAGTAACATGACGCATCTGCTGAGTAAGACGGATTGTGATAGCTGCCAAGCCAGGCTGTCCTTCCCCGCTAAGTTAAGGAGAAACAAACCTCTCTCCACCAGGACCTCAACCAGCGTAATTCGGTCCACTAGAGCAGCTTCACCGGTACTACAGTACATCGAGTACGTACAGGAAGGGCATTGGATTGACTAAGCCATGGTCTTCCCCGGCACCCTCAGCCAGGGTTGCAGCCGCTGCCGCAAACGTAAGATCAAGGTACGTGGAGTTGGGCCTGGGTCTGGGTCTGGATCTGGATATCATATCTGCGACAGATTGACTGGCCTGCATTGATCGATCGTGCCTCTCTCTGACTTGTCACTTATCTCCCCTCATAGTGCGACGGCCGGCGTCCCGGATGTAAACGCTGTGAGCTCTACAAGGCTACCTGCCCCGGCTATGATCGTCCACTAGCCATTCGATTCCACGGAGAGCCAGGTCACAGCCTGGTTCGCGATGCACCCTCAAATTCGGCTACCGTCCAGACCCTCGTCTTTGACCAGGGCCCGTCCTGGGGCAGAGCACGTTTGAAGAATACCGGGGTTGTTCGACAACCACAGCCTTCGTTCGAAGAAGAGTCCATCACCTTCTTTCTCCATGAATTCCGTGTCCTTCCAGGGCCTGACGTCTTTGTTGGCCATCTTGATTTCATTCAGGGCATGTATGAGAATTCCAGCCCTTCATCATGTATTCGACCAGCCACCCTAGCTACAGCCTACATGGTACTCTCTCGACATTACAAGTCATCGACGCTCTACTTGGCGGCTCGCAACCACTATGGTGCTGCTTTACGAGCTGTCAATAAAGATTTATCTGCCTCCAAACGACCATTGAAGGATGAGACCCTGGCCTCGCTTATGCTCCTGGGTATGATTGAGGTAAATGTCCCCCCAACTGCTCACTATTGATCGTATTGGCTGACAATGTCTAGGACATTGAATGCCAAGGTCAAACCACAAAGGCTGTGCACATGGCTGGCATTGCTAAACTGTACGAAGTTGTTGGCTATAAAGTACTCACTGCTGTCACTGACAATTCACTTAACGTGTGGATATTTGCGGGAATGGTGAGTTTAGATCTGATATGCTCCCTTTTACACCCGATACTAACAAGAGATCAGCAAATCCCATCCCTTAGTGTGAGGGACGACATGGACTGCTTGAACATCCCCGACATTCCCTTGAATACGGAAAGCCATGGCGTTCGTCTAGCCCTGGGCCTGGCGCGCATCTCGCATTTCTACAGGGCAGCCAGACGTCTCACAGATCCGAGCCGGCCTCAGTTACCTCCGGACGAGCAGCGGGCCAAGCTCGCCTCCCTTGTCAAAGAAGGCATGGAGATCGCCTCTGAGCTTGCAAAGGTTCAGAACAGCGCTATTCCATCTAAAATGAGGCCTCAGATAACCCCTGATAACCGCTCAGCCGGCGAGCAGAAGCCTCCCCTGATAAGCTTCAGCTCGAGATGGACAGCCACTAAGTGGAGCACCATGACCGTCGTCTTGATTCTCTTCTTTGAGAGGATACTCATGTGCTCCAGGCTTCTACTTCAGCTGGACTCAACGCCTGATCCGGCCACACAGTTGGCCCAAATCGCAGCCGGCGTCGCAGAAAAGCAGATCGTAACAACGATTGGCATGCTATACGGCGCCATGCCCTATATGATGGGCGAAATCGACAGGCAAGGCGTACCAATCGCTGTGCCAGAACGACTGACTGTCATCATGTATCACTTGGTCTGGCCGCTTGCTATTGTCATAGTGAATCCTCACACTACCCCTCAGCAAGTTGAGGAGTTCCAGAGGAGGCTTAATATCGTGCGAGATGATTATGGTATCAAGCTTGCGTCTTATGCGACAGCTCTAGCGCGGGACTTGATGGCGCCATAAAATGTTATTGCTCAATATGGTTTTGAGGCTAGTTGGATGAAAGTTTTGATTGTTGTTGGTTCTGGCAAGTACAAGACTGCAGAGTCATCGATTGAGATAGCACAAGTATATGTATGATTTTTCTCGAGTGTCTGAGATTGAGATGGCATCATGACGATTTATAGTGAAGTCGGTTTAAAATTTAGATAGGCTTTACCGGAGTTTTAACCGCGGGAATAATGGGTTGATGAAAGGTATTGTAGATCAATAGCGCCGTGACCCTCACTGCTATTGGGTTTGTTCTTCATAGCCATGCAGTACTACCTTGCTGTGTACACTCATTACCATGACTGAACCAGCTCATGGCTTGTCAATCCAGTTCTAGGTCTAGTATACATCACAATACAGTCTCAGACAGCCATTTGGAGCATAAACTTCTTATCTCACATCCTCCGTCATTGATATTGATCCCATTGGAGATCCAGGGTATGCTATGCTATGCTGCTTCTCATAGGAGCCAAGCAACGATAAGACCAGGGTTATGGTTGAACTCGACTAGGCCAGTAACGGACAAGATTGCCCCCGCTTTGACACGGTAGCGTAATAACCGTAAATTAGCTCGGCGAACTTGTTTCTCCTGCCAACCGTCTGTACCTACACCTACCTGTACACGATGCGTACCACTCTTCGGAGATCTTGCAATGCCTGTGCAAAAGCAAAGCACAGCTGCGATCTGCAGACTCCAAAATGCTCTCGATGCGTTAAGAGGAGGGTCACGTGCACTTATGCCAACGCGCCATTGACTTTGTCCTCGACAGCCAATGCCTCACCACCGGAAACGCCGGGACGTACAAGGCCGGTAGAGAAGAATGAGACACAGACACATCCATTGGCAGACGAGGGCTCTGGATCATCGTATCACGGCGCAATTGAGCTTCTAACGTCGGCTGATGCATCGTTTGATCCCTTTGACTCGTACCCGACTACAAGACTACCTCGGGTCCATGTCCAACGGCTGATTCAACACTGTAACTCTGCCTCTCTCGACCTATTTTGTTCACGTTGATCTGACTTGATACTCAGTTCTATCCAACATTTCCTTCCAATACTATCCTTTGGACCTCAACATGGCTTCCAACCCCTTCATCGTGTCATGGTGGCCTCTAGCTCTGGCTGACCCTGCATTGTTTCATGTTTCAATACAAACAGCTTCGCTAGACGAGGAGCGAAGAGCTCAAAGAGGATTTCCAATATCTGAACTTCTCATGATTGATTCTGTATCTCTGATACGACAAAAAATTGGAAGTTCCTTGTTGGCCATTCAGGATGAGACACTGAACTCGGTCGTTACCCTGGCAGCTATCGAGGTGAGCACCTTGAAAGTATGACATTGATCTATTACTTACACCCATATATAGCATGGCAAAGGTAATATGGAGGCCAGTAGAGCGCATATCGATGGCGCTAAACACATCGTGGGTATCCGAGGCGGCATCAACCAAGTAAAGAGCGCAAGCCCATTAACAGCAAGGATGATTGCTTGGTAAGAGTCGTAGTCTACCACATCAGAGATCTTGCTGAAACAGACAAAACAGGGTATCAATGTTGGTCACAGGATATCCCCAGTATCCAATACAGAACGACTTTGGCCTCGGAGACGGAGTTGGTCCTACATTACAGTGGCTCCTAGCATCGCCGTCCCCTGATTTTCACGACCCAGTAGTGCAAGGTCTGGAACTTGATCCCGAAATAGCAGACATGCTGATCCGGTTGCGCACGATCATGCATCAGCCAAACGCCCTAGTTCTGCTGGGCCCTGAATTACACGACCTCACCTGTTTTATCATACACAAGTTACTGCTCATACCACAATTCTCGAATTCTCCACAGTCCGAATGTCTTCGATGCGCCATAGCGCTATACATGCTTTTTATACACGGGACAACATACTACACTCATACAGCACTGGCCAGCACTATTATACAACGTCTCAAGAACCCGCTTGAGCTTCTATCCAGAGAACCCTTGAGCGCTACGTTCGAATCTTTACAGATATGGACCCTCTCAGTTGCCATGGTAGCAGCTGCAGATATCTCAGATATCGAGTGGCTGCTGCAAAAAGCTGGCTTTGTTGTAAGTACTGTGGGTTTACAGAGATGGGACGATGTCCTTGGGCATCTGAGGAATATCCTGTGGTTGGATACTGAGCGGGCAGGCGTGTTTCGACAGATGTGGGAGATGACTTTGACATGAATATAACAATGATACCACCCAATGCTATCCATCTCAAAAATCCTTGATATAATGGTTCCGTCAGACCAGTCACGATATCAGCCGATAGATGTCGTATTCGGATTTAAGAGCTGTTCGGAGACTAGAACTAAACGGGACTAGACTCCGCAGCGTTCAATCATGCAGCGGGTAAAAAGGAGACAAAACAAAACAACACGCCATATTTGAGATTGGTCAACGACGATGACATGAATGCATGCCGGAAATACTCGAACACGCAAAGACGTTATGCAGTAGACTTCAATATATTATATCGGAGTCATCATCAGTTGATTGGGTAGCATGAACTCCAAGGCATGTCCATCAAGCAGGTTATGCGTCTCTGACTACGCAAAGCCTGAGTTTCGACGAATTGAGAAACCAAACAGTTTCCAAAGGAAGAAGCTCATGAAACCACTTGTCCCACATCCAAGATCGGAGTCTAGTACACATCAGGATATCTCAGATCACTGTTTGTCAGCTCAAGCAAATCAACCTTCAAACAGACCCGGACAACCAGTAGGATTGACGAATTATATCCGATTCCTCTCGGTGAAGGGTTCTCCTTGCTCTTCGCTTCGAATTGAGCCCATTCATCGTCGTATTCCATCACCTGAGTGTTGAATTCGACCATAGCTCCCGGATGTCTCCGTTGCCTCCAGGACTATAAGAACTCTGGTTCCCCTGCGATCTTTATGAAGGTTCCCTTACAATTATACTTTATTCACTCTTTGATGCCATGTCCTCGATCTCTGAAATATTGGTTGAGCCTCCAGGCAACAGTACAACACCCATCGTAGACAATGGCGACTTTGCCGGGCAGACCGGGATCGTGTCAAGTTATCTTGCCAACTATAGCGGCATCCAGATACTCTTAACTGCATTGGTCATCTTAATCACGTACGATCAGTGCATGTACCTTTGGCGGAAGGGTTCAATCGCTGGACCAACGTTCAAGATTCCCTTGACAGGCCCTTTCATGCAGGCCCTCTACCCAAAGTTCGACGCTTACGTCGCCCAGTGGGCCAGTGGTCCTCTCAGCTGTGTCTCAATATTCCACAAGTACGTCATGCTATTATAAAAATCGAAAATCGCTGACACTGCTATCCTAGGTTCGTCGTCCTCGCCTCCGATCGTGATGTCGCACACAAAGTCTTCAAGTCTCCAACCTACACCAAGCCATGTATTGTACCCATGGCCGAGACTCTCATGCGACCGAATGCCTGGGTCTTTCTTCAAGGAAAAGCGCATACCGAGTTCCGCCGAGGACTGAACGGCCTCTTTGTGGAGAATGCTTTAAGCACATACTTACCCGTCCAAGACAAGGTATACCAGGAGTACTTTGATCGCTTCGTTGCAGCAAGCAAAGCCAACAGCGGCGAGCCCATGGCTTTTATGCGTCACTTCCGAGAGATCAACTGTGCTCTCTCCTGTCGAACTTTCTTTGGTGATTACATATCACAGAATGCCGTTGAAAGGATTGCAGAGGATTTCTATCATGTCACAGCTGCACTAGAACTGGTCAACGTGCCTTTGTCGGTTTATATCCCATTCACAAAGTGTTGGCGAGGCAAGCGCATAGCAGATGCTGTCTTGGCCGAGTTTGCAAGCTGTGCTGCCGCTTGCAAGGCCAACATGGCTGCGGGTGCTGAACCGAAATGCATTGTTGATCAATGGGTTCTACACATGATGGAGTCCAAGGAATACTATGATAAGATCGCTGCAGGAGAGACAAATAATGAAAGGCCGAGAAATCTCATTCGCGAGTTTACAAATGAGGAGATTGGACAAACAATGTTCACCTTCCTATTTGCCGCTCAAGATGCGTCCAGCAGTGCGACCACCTGGCTCTTTCAGATTCTGGCTCAAAGACCTGACGTGCTGGAACGCCTCCGAGCAGAGAACCTTGCTGTGCGTAATGGCGATAAGCATCGACCGTTCGAGCTAAAGATGCTCGAGTCTCTCACTTATACCAATGCAGTCATCAAAGAGCTTCTTCGCTACCGTCCTCCCGTCATCTTTGTTCCCTACGTCGCCACCAAGGCCTTTCCCGTCACCTCAACCTACACGGCTCACAAAGGCTCTTTGGTTGTCCCCTCCTGTTATCCAGCCTTGCACGACCCCAAGGCGTACCCCGACCCCGAAACCTTCGATCCGGACAGATGGATCACAGGTGATGCTGAGACAAAGACCAAAAACTGGCTCGTTTTTGGTGCAGGCTCTCACGATTGTCTTGCTCGAAAGTATGTTCCGCTCACCATGGCTGCCATGATTGGAAAAGCAGCTCTGGAGCTCGACTGGGTCCATCATGCGACGGATAAGTCTGAAGAAATTAGGGTGTTTGCCACGTTGTTTCCAGAGGTATGTCGAGGACGAATTTCCTTCATCGCCGTGACCTGTTATGTTTACATATACTAACTGTCCCAGGATGAGTGCCAGCTAGTCTTTACAAAGCGCGAATAGATCGACCCGCAGCTATATGGCATCAACATTGGGACTGAGCAATGTCTAGTTCGAGGCTGGGTAGTGGAGGTATTTTCACACGATCATGTTACGAGCACATCTTGAAAGGAATATATCACTATTCGTATCAGGCGCCTTAAAAAGACGATGCATCGATTGGTCTATATGCTAACTCTAGGATATCTGATTAAAACACGAATGCAATTGTATATACAGAGTCAAAGTACTTTGTACAGTTGGGTGACACACTGAGGTGCAGAAACAGGACACATGTATTACATATCGTAGGCCTCTTTCGCTTAGAAAGCGAAGACATCAGTGTTGAGGAAGGTGATCTCCTTGGCCCTGAAGTCATCCAAGTCAATGTAGCTCAGATCGGTCTTGTTGGCGTCAAAGACAAAGTTGAGAGGCATTCCAAGCTGATACTGAGGCCACACGATGTTGCAGGCAGCAGCAGTGTTGGGGTCCAGGTCATGCATGAAAGCAACCCACATCTTGCTCATCATATCAGCGAGCTGGACGTAAGTTTCAGGCTTGTTCTCAAAAGGGTTGTCTGAGTAGCCAACTCCCTTGACGTTGTTGAAGACGAAAGCGACCTCTTGGAAGTGGGTTGCACCATAGACCAGGGGGACACCGTTGACGTAGACGTTCCACAGGTATGAGTAGACGGGCAGGTTGCGGGCAGCGTAGGCCTCGACAAGGCTTCGTCGTCCAGCGTGTTGCTGGAAGTCTCCAGCAAAGGCTGCGACGCGCTTCCACTGCTCGCCCTGGGCAGCGGGAGGTCGACCGACGATAGATGCGGGAATGCCCAGCTCGGGAATGTCGGGATACAGCAGAGTAGCAGCAGCAATCTGAAGCTTGTTCAGACCAAGGCTACCGAGCCAAGACTGGAACTGCCCAGTGGTGTTGATGCCGGCCTTGGCATAGCCAGTTCCCTCATCGAAGTTGTTACCAGTGAGAAGTGCGACGGGAGCAATCTTGCCCTCCGCTAGGAGCTGAGATGCCTCGGCCGTCATAAAGTCACCGTCGATGACAGCAGTGAGGATTGGTGCTGAGACATCGAGGGGAGTAGTGTTGTTAAAGATGTCGTTGAGAGTCTGCCAGGGCAGTTCACGCAGGCAGGACAGGCTCTCGGAAGCATTGCTGCATCCCGTCTTCTTGACAAGAGCATCATAGTATCCCTGCCAGCTGGAAGCGTTCTGGAAGAGGGCTGTAGGGCTACCACTCTGGAGAACAGCAGCGCGGAAGAGGTCCTCGTGGTTGCCGTCGTAGGCGATGAGCTGCATGCCCAGAGATCGAGCACCGGCAGACTCTCCCCAGACGGTGACCTTGCCGGGGCTACCTCCAAAGGCAGCGACGTTCTCGTGAAGCCACTTCAAGGCCATGCGCTGATCCTTAAAGGCAATGTTACCAGCGCCAGCTTCTTGCATCTCCTTGCCGAAAAGGAAACCCCATTGCGACACTCGGTAGTTGATGGAAGCACCGATGATCGGCTTGCCTTCCTTGACCGACTGCTCGACGACGTAGCTGAGGTTGTATCGGGGGTCTCGTGAGCCGCCGTTGGTGAAGCTCTGTAATATAGCGATTAGCGGTGGCCAGGAACTATGTAGCATCGGTGAGTACTTACGCCGCCATGCACCCATACACCGACGGGGATGTCATCACCAGGCTTGACACCTGAAGGACGGACGATGTTGAGGGTCAAGCAGTCCTCAGAAACTGGGTTGCCGAGGTTCTTGGTGTCGGAACCATAGCCGATGCACATCCAGCCATACTCGGTAGCGGTGCGAGGCTCTTTCCAGGCCTCGTCGATAGCTTTGGGAGGGGCAAAGCGCAGAGGTCCTACAGGAGGCTGCGCATAGGGGATGCCGAGGAACAGGTCGTGATCGTAGTTGGCGTCATGTGATCCAATGTATGTGCCGTGGACGAGCTGGGCAGATGGAGCACCAGGAGGTCCACGAGGCTTGGAGAGACCAGGAGGGCTGTCACCACCAAGGCCGGGAGGACCGTTACCACCAAGGCCGGGAGGACCAGAGTGGCCGGGAGGACCAGGAGGACCACGGCGAGCGTGCTGGGGAATGCTCGAGGCGTTAGACAGTGTCAAGCCTGAGATAGCAGCTAGAAGCAGCTTTAGCGTGTTCGGCTGCATCTTGAAGTGTTTCAGCAAAGCAAGATGCTGGCTGGCGGGATTCTAGACACGGTCTCGAAGTCAACGAAGGAAGATAGAACCCGTGGCTTGCTCTTCTCTGCCGATCGTCAACACCTAAGCCGCCTTTAAGTCTGACAGACTTGAACAGCTGGTGGGCCTCTCAAGGGTGCAGTGCATATCCATGATATCCGGTTGATTACACTATTGCCATGCCCAGATCCGAAGAAGCTCCATGAACCGACCCCGTGCACAGCCTAGAAAAGGAAGCCATGCCTGAATAGATTTCAAGGGTTCGATGCAAGCGAGCCGAATTGGCCACTTCGGCCGAGTGTTACCTAAATCTGCCACCGTATGCGCCGATGCAGGCGGGCTGGACACGATACTTGGCTTGCTAAGATATCGATGGTCCCTGAGAGACGGCGACATCGAAGACGTGATAGCTCTGAGTAGGTCTGTCGATCATTGCCAAATCCCTCCACTATTCCGCCGGATGGTGATGATCCTCCCTCAGCTCCCCCACCTGATTTCGTGGCCTCGAGTCATTCAAAACCGGTGCTCGTAGACTGGCGGCCACGATGGAGGCTATATAGGGCGGTCTTGGCCGTGGATACTTACTGCTCACTAGACGACGGTAAGACAGGTAAGGACCCTGATCGGAGGATTCCTACCCCGGGATACCGATGGAACGTAGAAGCCGTCTGGCAATTTCTGTGACGCCTAGCGAGGGAAGATTCATGGAATGTCGCAAACGACGCCAAAGATGGGTTAGTCTCGGGGCTAGGAGATGCTCAAACCGCCCTAGTGGGCAGAGACGGCCGACAGATGGCCCCCCATTCAAGGGAAATCTTTGTTCCTGGCGATGGCGACGGCGGCGCCTTGCGTGATTAAGGTGCAGCCCCGACTAAGTTCTAACCTAAGCGATGGAGGTAAGAAATTAGATATCGCCGCCTGCTCGGAAGCGCAGGAATAGGATTCCGTTCGAAGCTCCAGGTGGAACAGCGGGATAGCTCCCCGTCATGGAAAACTTGACCAAGTACCCATTCTGTCTGCATGGCCTGCCTTGGCTTGCCCCAGAAGACTGGTTCAAGCTACTAGCTGGCCAGTGAAAATAGAGCAGTGGCCTTCTTCAGCTGCTTATTGCATCTTTTTATAGGTGGATGTCAACAAGCTCGAGTCAGTCAGTCAGTCAGTGCAATAAGCATCAACCCACGTTGCCCACAGACAATTGTCTAGTGTCGATGGGCAGATGGGCCTCTCCAGCAGTCCCCCAGAATGATTTACGCTCTCAAGCTTTGAGACGTGACATTGAGGTTACATCAAGCAAGGTTTGCTGATCCTGGGCGGAGATTTCTTAACCGAATGGCCAGGGCTTTGCTTTGATAGGCACGTGTACGGCACGTATCATGACAAGACAGCGGTTCATGCACGCGATTTTCTGTACCGGGCTGCTGGGAATAACTACACGTGGTATTTCTCCCACCAACAGCATCACCAAAATCAAAATCCGTTCCCTCAGCACATTTGCCGTTTCACCAGCTTTAGCACGTAGACTACCTAGTAAAACCAACAGGGCCCTGACCACCTCGGCTCCTCGGCTTCTTGGCTATTTAAGGCCGCCCATTCGGAGATCGAGTGGGAACAATAATGGCGCTAATATATCATTCCGTGTGCACTACAGAGGATTAGGCATCTGCCCAACAAACCATGATTTCGTATTCCCCAGTCTTTCCGCGGAAACGTCCAGTGACATTCCATGGTTCCGACACATTTGGGTCGTGGCAGCTGGGCATTGCAAACTCTGTCTGATCCTGCAGTAATCTGTACTGAAGAATCAAGTCATGCATATGAAAAGGGGGCAACTCTGCTGCAGCCCTACAGACTATAGAGACTACAGTACCTTCGGTGGAGGCGCAATCAATGCCATGAGATGGTCCGCCCTTATCCCCTGGTATTTCGCCGCGATACTGCCAATCATTGCCCTATCGGATGTCCATGGTGTGATTGCCCACACTCTCGGAGCCTTGAGCCTGGGTCTCCCCTTGCACATCAGTTCCTCAAAGGGGGGCTCAGTGTTACGGTACTACGCAATTATATATATCCCCAGGGGGGGCACTCTACCGGGATTCGCTCGAGTTTCCAGGGGATCGATCGGCGTTGGTCCATCCATTCTTTCACCGTGCATCTCCAAGCCGATGATCTTTCCATCTCGCTCGCTTTTAATATACCTGGCCGTTCTCGTTTGATAAGGTTTATCACCTACCATGCAGGATGAGAGAGGCACCAGGCTTCTCGCCTCCATCTGGACCTTAACCGGCCTGAGTCTCGTGTTGCTCTTCTTGCGGATATACTGCAAGATATGGCGAGGCAAAGGTCTGTGGCACGATGATTGGTGTCTGATTGTGTCTTGGGTATGTAGCGTCAATCTCTCTCTTTCGAGTTTCTTGTCTCTAACTGCAATGTGATTTGTTTGTAGGTGTCGCTGGCTATCGCATGTGGCATCAACACATACACCGTCTCTCTCGGGTTCGGCCGTCATATGGACACCGTTAGTGATGAAAACATGAGGACTATCAATCTCTGGACCATTCTTGGCGCCGCTTTTGGCATCATCGCAACATCAGTCAGTAAGACTTCGTTCGCCATTACGCTATACCGAATCGCAACGAATGTGTGGATGAAGTACTTTCTCATCTTCGTCATCATCACGATCAATCTCACCATGAATCTGGTTTGGATCTTTGGACTCGCAAAATGCTCTCCTCTCGCCAAGGTGTTCGATTCCTCCGTGCCTGGAACTTGCTGGGACAGGACGAAGCTGCTTCACTTCCAGCTGTTCGCTGCCTGTAAGTTGGAAGTGAAACATTGAGCTGATTTCTTTGACTGACATGGCCAGATTATTCGGCAATTCTTGACTTTGTACTTGCATTGCTTCCCTGGGCAATTCTCATGCGCATGTCAATGAGACGGCGCGAGAGACTCGGAGTTGCTGTAGCGATGAGTTTGGGTGCCATGTACGTTGTGCCTCTTTGTTATAGTCTGACCAAAACTAATATTTGTCTAGTGCTGGAGCCACTGGTATTGTCAAATCTGTGTTGGTTGTCAACATGAAGAGCCACGACATCACCTACGATCGAGTTGATCTCACCATCTGGACATTGACGGAGCCTGCCGCTTCTATCATGGCCATCTGCATTCCTGTTCTGTAACTGCCACGCTGTGGCTTCGTTGTTTCCTTGAGATGATATGTAACTAACTCCAACCAGGCGAATGCTTTACCGAGAACTCAGATCGAGTCAAAAGAGCAAGTCTAGGGGCACAAACCCCCTTGACGCAGAAACAAGAGGCACCCTGGCGACAAATGCGAGGTCGAAGCGATATGGCCCGAATTCGAGATACGGCCGTAACTCGGTTGTTATCATGTCAGGATGGCAGGAGTCGCAGGAAGCACTTCAAGATTCTGACGGCAGCCAAGTCAAGACATCGATAGACTCGGGGGTCATGAAGACGGAGGAAGTGAGAGTCCAGCATGAGCGTTTGAGCACGTTTAGCGACGAAAACTCGATAGAACTTAGAAACTTGCAGCAGCAGGGAAAGAGGGGGAACAACCATGTCTTCGACGGCAGGGCACCCTCATTTTAGGCTGTCTTTAATATTTAATTTATACCCTTTGTCATATTTAATTATTCGCTATTTTCAGCCCGATATTGCATCATTTATTGCAGGCCTAACTCATGAGTATCCGTCACGATTATGTATGAGTAGCAAGCCCAGGTCGGCGCCGCCCCTACGACAGAACCCTGCTGAGAGCTTTGGCAGGTTCTGTAAAGGTAGAGATTGATCAATACTGTAGATAAAATAGGCTATTTATAATCGATACAGCAAAATAAAACATCATCATTAGGTACATGGGAGACACATTCAAGTCTATTAGTAGGTCTACCTTCGACAAAAGCTAACCAGCTTACAATTAACACAGACTGCAAAGCTATAAATTCAGTGATATTCAAGGCCTATAAACTAGAAGTCCAAAACGCACGCTTTGCCTAAGTCTGTCTAACAAAACATTACTGAGGTTCCCGAGTGCGTAAGCTAGATGCTTTGGTGGACTAATGCGCTTGTTATATGGACGTCTCAATGCATGGCCAAGGTCAGCCTCAACGTAATCTAGCGTTCATACATGATATTACCAGATTTGTGGGCAGATTATTCCTCGCTACTCAGGATATTTGATGGTTGTTCCAGTTGTTAAAGAGTAAAAACGCGAGCTTAAAACCTTACAGTGTATTAAGAAAAATATGATGTATCACAACTCAAGATGGCGGATAAGATTGGTGCGATGCAGTTGCACGATCTAGTTTGACTCTATCAAAGTATTTAGAGAATTAATTCAACACGGATCGGAAAGCTTGGTCACCAAGCTCGCACGTAAATCTCAATTTCATAAACTGATCTAATGCAATGGATTCATGAAGCTGACAACAATAAACCCATACTAATTAAGCTCACTGGGGCATTTATGATACCATCTATGCTAGTTTCACTTTGATATAGTCCAGAGTTACATGAAACTAGAGCTCAATGTTGTCTCGAGAGTCTGGGTCTGGATGTGGAAGATGCACAATCCTTAATAGTCACAGTAAGCAAGGTTTCAGAAGAAACTATAAGTCAAAGAAAATCAGGCTCTCTGGAAGCCCTTTAGTGTTCAATGGAGGTTGCCTTCAAGGTTTACTCTCTTCAAATATATCAACGATATGGGTGGCACGGCAGGAAACAAGCACGAATTCTTGGAATCATATATACTTACAGTTAAACCCAGTTCAATAGCAGTATATTTATACTTAAATAGCACAGAAGCAAAGATAAACAGACAACATGGAGAGGCAGTGCATTCTACGAGTGGTGTGCCAGGAGACGACTTGGATTTATCTGGTCTATACTCGACTTAGCATCAAGGCTTTTCAACAGTCACGCATTCTAAGACAGATTGATCGAGTGTTGAGAAAAGCCATTCAAATGGGTATGTTCATGTGCCTGGATTTGTACATGTCATGGCTATCAATAAATACATGAACACCACAGCTCTGCTGTGTGTAAAAAACGTGAGCCGACTAGCGGCAACCAATGTCTACCAAAGCCCAGGGGCATTCCATTGCCCAGTTCCTTCGTCCCAGCTCAGCTCGAAACTAGAAACCACATGTATATGCCGTCAAAAGCTTCTTAAGGCTTCTCGACCTTAGGGCCGGGGATGGGGTAGCTGTCGAAAGCCTCGTACAGGTTGAAGAGGATGCCGGGGTCCTCAGGGGTGTAGAACTCGGTGAAGGCGCCTCCGTTGAGGGCACCAGAGCCGCTGCCAGTAACCTTGAGGTTGATGCACTGGGGGTAGTTCTGGGCACCGTTGGCCTGGCCAGCGGAGTGGAGAGCAATGATCTCGTGTCGGAGAACGTAGTTACCGGCCTTGAGGTTCTCGGGGACGGTGAAGCTCCAGGCGTTGCCGTTGGAGATCAGCTCGTCGGAAGCCCAAGTGCCAGGGTTGGAGCCGGACTCGATGCCCTTCTCGGCGATCTTGGTCCACTTGAGGCTCTCCTTGTTGATGCTGGAGAACTCGCCGCTGACGGGAGCGAGGTAGTCGATGACGGGGCCGTGGTGAGACTCGGGCCAGGTGTCCCACTTGAGGGTGACGACCTCACCAGCGGCGACAGAGACGGCGTTGGCGACGGGCTTAGCACCCTTGTGGCAGATGATGTCGGCGTTGGTGTAGGCATCGGGAGCAACGAAGCCGTTGTCCTGGTTCTGGGCAGCCCAGCCGACAGCATCCTCAGGGGCGCTGTGGGGGAGACCGCCAGTGTACTCCTTGCCGCCAGCGACAACGGTTTGAACGTGGCCATGAGCGTTGACAGCTCCAGCGAAGAGGCCGGTCAGGACACCGAGAGTGAGAGTAGAGTACTGCATTTTGAAGGTTGGGTGATGGAAACAAAGACTGGAGATTGCTGGGCAAAGGTTGGTTGGTAAGAAGAGAAGTGAAGTGAAAGATAGTATGAGAGTGAGAGGCTGGTTTGGGAATGGTTCTGGGGGAACATGTCGACGGTTTATATAACTATGGCAGCATCGCCAAGATGGAGTCGTTGACTATGCAAAATCTATCTCAAGACTACAGCCCCCTTTCGGCGACGGAGCAAAAGATTGGAACTCGACGGATTTGTGCCCAGTCACAAGGAGTATGAGCATCCGTGGTTGCCAAAGGCAGCTATGATCGTCCATAAAATGCCACATAAGAGGCCGATATTAAAGGAGGTCTCAGCCAAGCGTATCGCCGGGACCACACGACCATGGCCATCGGACAGAAAACCCGCCTGTCGATTTCCAGTCTCGAGTTTCATCCAGAGACACTGACCAAGAAAGCGGAGCAGCTGCCCGATTTTCCGCTCAGGTTATGAGTAGCATTGATGTGGTCTTGGCATAGTGCTTTGAAACAAAACTGGGGATAATACCCACCCTGTCTGCTTCAGATTTATTGTTTGCCAAACCTGGCGAGAAGTTTGCTCAGTCCTGATTCGTGGATTTAGAAAACAAAGTCTGACTTGTTTCACAGACTAGAAAAGGGACGTCCCGCCAAAAACAAACTCTGATGGCGATCACATTAGGTTGGTGGATAGATTAAGCCAGGCGATCAAGATGGCCAGTAAAGTTTCGCTTCACAACGAGGCAGACACTAGCAGTCAAGTGATTGTGAGCGTCATATTAGGAGAAAAAAAGAAAGTCCAACAGTGTTTTGAAACAAGATGTTGCTTTTTCCAGGCACAGATAGATGAGATGAGGCTGAAACTGCCACGGACGCCATCTCGGAATCATCGACCAGTACCGGTCGCCAGTGGACTTGAAGTTGTTGCTCGGCATGGAGGTATTTTTGTAAGCTTGTTTCAAGCTAATGCGGCCTTGTTTTTATGTCTATGAGCCTATGAGCTTGATTCTCTCTCCGAAGACCATGGCCATGTCGTCACATCCTTGTCTTGCTACCAGGCAGGCCTCTTGACAGGCCATTTAAACTTTGGCTATGCGGTGACGCCAAGCTGCAACACCGTAACTCGTCACATAGACACACTAGGCGGGGGTTATTACCCAGGAGAGCAACTCCAACGGCACGACGGAACGGGTTACCCTATTTTCGGGGACTGGGGTTGGGTAGAGAATACAATCAAGCCAGTATCGGGCTCAAGATGTTTAAACTGTAGCAGATTGTCTTGAAACTAGCTGCGAAAACATGTGCAGGTATATATTTTGCATTTCGATACGTGTGAGATGAACAGCTGTACAATGTTTTGCCGCTGCTTGCATCGCACTTTTGGAATACAAAATTGGTGTTTGATGCTGGACGTACCAGGGTAAAACCCTAATTTTATCTTAATATGTCGACGATTGATTCGCTGCAACGGTCTAATCACTTGAATCGTGAGCTGTCTCAGAATTTATACCAAGCCTCCACACCAATTACCGAGGTAGTTCATATTCATGGAAATGAACCGAGACGAATGCAGTCACTTCAACTCACGCCTTTCTCGATGTTATTATCGAAGCTTCCGGCGTAGAATATGCGGCGAATCGTGATGGGTAATATTCTTTGGAAACAATTTACAGTCTTATATAATGCCATAGGGTGACCCTTCGTCATTATGAGGTGCAAAGACGTGACATTGTAAGATTGAGGTGCCCAAGAAAATGACAGGCATCAAGTTATTGGTTTGCGGGCTGTGAGGACACTCTGGAAAATTGCAGGGCCAGGGTGAATACAGCCTGCAGCTCGGCAGTTGAAAATGAAGTGGTATCAGAAGTTGTTCTGGCGTATATTGCCTACCCCCCTCCCCAAGATCCTGACATTCATCCATACGTCGTCTGGACATCCATGTGATAGAGCTGACATGACATGTATACTCGAGTTTCTATGTGTAATACTAAACCTAGTTCGCAATGAATCTCCTTCTGTCTTGGACATTATCGGCTGGCTTTGGAACTTTTGGGCTTTGCTTAGCAATTACACATTATTGCAAGGATGCTTGTATAATACTATATCTCTAATCTACGGCTTATTGATCCATTTTTTAGTACTTGAAATGAATGCTGTACTTAAGAAGTGACACGTCTTTGGCTGAGTGGTGGGTGCCAACCATGTCAAGACTATGCCATCGACCTCTCAGCTCACAAAACTCTTTAACATCACATTTCGTAGCAATATAACCCACGAGTTATCCCGTATACTAGGCCCTATAGCTGCGAAAGGCCCAAACATGAACGACCGTTAGTCAAAGCTCAATGACTCGGTTGCAAGTTATATATAAGCTTGCACTCGGCTGTTACAATGAAATCCTCAGTCGGGTATCAAATTGCTAGGGAAAGTCAACGCGTGTTTTCAACTCAGTGATGATAGTACTCTACGGGTCCTATTACCTTGAATGGAACTACCTACCGGTGTGACAGTATCCTAAAGTTCTTCGTGTTGAGAGGCAGGTCTCAATAGGCTCAGGGATAATATCCAAGTTTTCGCCTTGTAACACTCAGAACCTGCTTGCATTTGATCCGAGATCCTTATAGGCATATTTCTCCAACTATTTGCAGGACCGGATTTTAATCGTCGAAATAGCGACTACGGGTCATAGATTCTGATGGCGACAAAAAAGAAAAGAAGAAAAAGAAAGGAGAAAGAACTCGTCTCTCTCTAATGCGGCTTTACTTATTGCCATAGATGTCGTAAATCTGCCTCATTCATGCTGCAGCGCACGATTAGGGCTTTGCATCGTAATTTGAAGTCTATTTCGAAGTCCTTTCTGTCAATATTTGCACTTAATCTCCTGCTTCGTGGCCGGGCTCACCGGGTCTTGGTCAAAGCACCGACTGCTCAGCAAAACGATGTCAATTGGAATACTAGTAGTGTATTGATATATATCCAGACCTGATACATGTGACTGTTAGACGTAAATCTCACAATCATCAACCAAGTTGATGGGTAGAGCTTGTTGCTTCCTAGATACCGACTATCGCGAGGATACCATATTGGTGGATAGTCACAGTTAATAACCGGACTGTTTATTTAGATCATGACTACCAGTTCTGGGTGAACTGGTTTTTGGAAGCACATCGAGATTGCTGAAAAGAAAAATGTTACCCTGTATACATGTCGATGACGGTACTCAGTAGACTAGGTACACTAGCGACAGATCATGGAAAAGGGTTATGCAATTATCAGACGCAGTCTTATATCCCCTAATCAGTAGTTCCTCGATTAGCACATTTTCGATCAGGGGTTGGTTCGAAAGTTTTGGCATGGCGACACCGGTCGGACAGATTCTAATAATATACTCGGATATAAGCACTGACGTCTTGGACATAAAGTCAGCCATCTGCACATACCAGTTCGGCCATACTGCATCTACGACAGAAGGCAAGTGAAATGCTTGCACGGCTAACGAAACGACAGCATCAAAAGTCACGGAATGGCTGTGTTAACTGCAGGTTGCGCAGAGTCAAGGCAAGTTGCTCTCGTAGTCATCGTGAGCGCGAAATAGACTAACAGGCCAATTCTGGCAGTGCAACGAGGAGAAACCCCAGTGTTCCAACTGCATTCGCTTCTCATTATCTTGCAGCTTAGGGCCAGTGTCAACGGCTGCTGCACCGAGAGCCGTGCCTGAGCCAGATGTAACCCCCCGCAAACGTCGTGGCCGTCCTCGCAAAGACTGGGCTTCTCTGGCCCCTGTCCGAGGACGAGCAGAGCAACCCCGGGCAGAAGTCAGGTTACCATTGCCCCGGACAAAGGCCTTAGTGCCCGCCAAAGATCCCCTCCCCCGTCTATATTCGGACCGACTACCATTTAACCATATCGAGGCATCGGTGCTCGACTACTTTATATCTTTGACAGGTCCGAGTCTTGGCAACGACTTGAATGATCCCTACGGCCACGCATGGGCACACTTTGGCCCCAGAATCGGATACAACCATGATTACCTTCTTCATCTCGTCCTCTCCCTCGGTGCCTATCACATGGTCCACCGCGGGGATAGCCCGGTCCAGCAAGAGTCGTACTACACATCATTCGCCAAGCAGCATGTTACATCCGGCCTCGCAAAGCTAACCACGGCTCTGACATCAATGGACGAGTCGACCTGTGGTCCCATCTACCTGGCTACTATCATGGCTACATACTGCACCCTGGCCGCTGGGCCGTCATGCGATAACGACCTCTTGATGTGTAATGTGGGCAACGACTTGCGGGGAAAACCCATGTCGCCTGTCTTCCACGGCACTCGGCTTGTCCGGAGACGATTCGATACGTCCGTTATTTTTCGTGGCCTCACGACAGCATTTGACCCAACCGCCAAAGAAACATATAAGCCAACATGCGAATGTGAAGAGTTCCCCCGGGTTGAGTGGATAGGGCCTTTTCACCGGCTAAAAGAGCTCATCGTGGCAGACAAGAACATGTCAGTCCACATGCCGGCTTTCGATAGCGTACGGACAATCTACGAAGCCACTTACGGAGGGCTCAATGGATCCTACGACGGACCCGAGGAGAACAAACTCGTTCTCGGATGGCCGTATACGATACGGTCCGAATTCATGGCTCTGCTAGAAGCACAAGATCCAATAGCGCTTCTCATCCTAGCTCACTGGGCTCTTGTGCTAAGCACCTCTAGATTCTGGTTTTTGGATGGTTGGCCAGAACATATGCTCCTGCGAATAGACGACTTCACAAACGGGAGATATCGTGATTGGATGCCGTATACTACAGGCTCATTTGGAATGCAAGTTCGCCGACGTTTAGCTTCTCATGTTGAGTAGAGGGGTGCGGGGAAATATCTTACCACGGAAATTAGTAACCGTTTATTAACTATTCTCCCTTTGATATTGAGCGGGGGCTAAAGTGCGCCACGTACCCAAACGAGTGAGTAATGGTTAAGAGTAGTGTCTTGGCTCAGGGGTGATACCTACATTGGAATTTTTTAATGATAAAACTTCGGCACCGCAATGCCAAGCACTTGACTCTGATATTGATGGTCGATTTTACAGCAACTAAAGCCATGGATGGAGCACTCTGGCAAAGGCAGAGAATCCTATGACCTACCCTCTTTTAAGCAACGTGTGAATGGTGGCATTCATTATGCTGTAAGCTGACAAAACTTCAGGGCAGGGTCGGACTGTGGAGAGTAGAGTGATTTACTAGGTCTCAGCCGTAGAGTTACTACTACATAGTAAGCTTAAAGTCTGACCATCAGGCTAGATGGCCTCGACTCCATCACGCAAATCGCTCACCCGAATCCCGAGGACAGGGGCCTGGAATAAAGTCTGGCAGGGGCCCATGACGCCCAGTTTCCATTGTCCAATCACATCTTTCTCGTTCATGCACACCAAGACCATCATCTACAGCTTAAAAATCATTCACCTCGTGACATACGAAGTACTGAGCAACTACTTGCAAAAGCAGGCTGTGAATAAGCAATATTCCTCAACACTTCGGTCCGATTTTAAACAATAGTCTTGGCTTCTAGCCAGTCTTAGCATTGCCACCGAGCTTAGACAGCATCAATGACCTCTTGTTCGTCGCCAAGACGAGACAACTGAGGAATAGTGTCACGATGCCACCATTCAGGTGCAGAATCTATTCCCCAGACTCGATTTTCTGGGGTTAGTACCCGTTCATACACTAATCAAAAACGCCGAGTCCTAGAACGGAGTACTCGTCTGGGTAGCCGAACATGGTGTGTGGTCTTGTGCTTACACGCAGCGAAGGATCTCTCATACGAGCTGACTGCGTGGCATTTGAGGGCGTGCCCGGTCTGGTTAATCTCGAAAGCATCTCGTCAGATATAAGAAGACCGCCATGTCTCTTCTCTAGATGTGCTTTTACTCAAGCAACAGCCTTCTTCAGCCTTTACCTCCAAGTGTCTGTCTCCCTCTTCCTTGCTTCATCACACTCTTTGAAAAGCTTCAACGCTATGGAATCCCTTAACATTCCTGGCCCTCGGTATGCTCGTTCTCTCAAATACAAACTTGTAGTTTTGTAACCGCTACTAATAATCCACTTTACAGGGCCTTGCTCAATGCTGGAGCTGTAGCTTTAGCCTTGCTCCCCGCCTCATGGGCTATCACCCTCCCGGCAAAGTTGGCAGGTGAAGCTTGCGTCAACCTCAACGGTGCTTGGCAAATCACCGAAGACTGCGTTGATCCTACCTACTCTCAGCCTGTCATTGATAGTGAGACTGATGAGTCCTCTCCCGTTCCTCACCGCAAGGTCTCAGGACACTTTGAAGGCACTACCGTCGACTTCAACATCTACCTCCCCAAGAAGGGATTCCAGGGTCGCTTCTTCCAGATCATGTACCCCTTGCAGAATTCCACGTCTCCAGAGAGTGACATTGGCTTTGGAGCTGAGAGTGGAGGCTACACTGTTCGTGCCAAAGGTCTTTCAAGCTACCGTGGTGATGCCGCCGCTGCCAAGGTCGGCATGATGATCGCACGCGACTACTACAAGCCCAAGTCCAGAAAGATTCACGGCTACTGCTACGGCGGAAGCGGCGGCTCTCTCTTGACTGTTGGAGCTATGGAGAATACCATTGATGTTTGGTCTGGTGCAGTGACTCTTATCATGGCTTCCCCGGCATCTACTCCCAACAACTGGAGCATCCGTTCTCTGGCCGGTCTCGTCCTTGAGAAGAAAGCGGCCAAGATCGCGGACGCTGTCAGCCCCGGCGGTAGTGGTGATCCGTACAAGAGCCTGAACGACGTGGAGAAACAAGCACTTGAAGAGGCTTCAGCCCTCGGTATACCGCTCAAGACCTGGGAGGACTTTGAGGCTGTTGGCGCTGGCGAGGGCCTCTGGGAGTTCGTTCGAGGCACTGGTGGAAGCGTAGTCAGGGCCTACGACCCTACCTACTTTGACGACTTCTGGAGCAAGCCTGGCTACCTTGGCACTGACAAGTCCAAGCTTGGAAAGCTTCTTCAGAAAGAGAAAGTCGACTACGATACCACCATCTCGAGCATCAAGCGTGACGGTAGTGGCGCTCCCATCGACGTGACTCTCAAAAAGGCTTTCAAGTCTGCCCGCGCTTATTGGCTTGACATTACCATTCTTTCCAAGAGTGGAGAGGCCGTTGGTACCTTCATGGCCAAGGGTGCCAGTAACAGCAACTCCAAAGTTGCTACGCTGCACGTTGGCAACGACGCTGCGATTGTTGCACAGCTGCAGGAGGGAAGCAAGGTCCATGTCGACAACAAGAAGTTTCTTGCTATGCACAGCTTCCACCGCCATCAACTCCCTACTCGAGAGGGATTTTACGCGTTTGACTACCTTCGTGACGCCAGCGGAACGCCCCTCTACCCCCAGCGCAGCGCCCTAGTTGCTCCAAAGCTCTCCAAGTCTGCCAGTGGTGGTGCTACGCACTCTGGAAAGTTCAACGGGAAGATGATTGTCATGGACAACCTAATGGACTTTGACGCCTTCCCTTGGCATGCCGATTGGTACAAGAACACTGTGGCCGCGGCCAACGGAGATCAAACCAACGACAAGTTCCGTCTGCACTATAGCGAGAATGCCGATCACTACATGGGTTCCGTACTCACTTCCAAGTCTTCACGTCTCCTTGACTTCACTGGTCTTTACGAGCAACACCTTCGGGATCTTAGTGCTTGGTGCGAGAAGGGCACGGCACCTATCACACCCACGAAGTACTCCGTCGCCAAGGCCCAGATTCAACTCCCTGCTCGTGCTTCTGAGCGAAAGGGTACCCAGCCTGTCATCGACCTGTCCCTCAATGGTTACGATGCCAAGCGAGTCGACATCAGAAGGGGCAATACCGTCACCTTCAAGATCCGCGCCGAGGTGCCGCCAGGTGCTGGCAAGGTTGTCTTGATCGAGTGGGACTTTGAGGGCACTGGCAACTATGTCAAGAAGAACTTTGGTAGGGTCCAGAGTAAGGTTGAGACGAGCGTGTCGTACACCTACTCCAAGTCCGGGACTTTCTACCCCTCTGTTCGTGTTTCTTCTCATCGGGAGGGAAAGGTTAACACACCATATGCTCTGGCTACAAACTTGGGACGAGGAAGAGTTGTGGTGAAATAAGGGTTCATTGGTGAGGGGATGATGGGTTGTTTTCACTTCTTCAAGTGTTTGGATATTGGGGAAAACGGTACCTACCAGACTTTTAGTCTTTCTATCCTGTTATCATTTCTTTGTATTTATTACTTTTCTATTAATTTTATGATCTTTTAGTTATCATGTGTGTATAAGGCTAATGTCATATTTTTTCCTTAGCCTCTAACGTTTGGTATCGTGAACTGAAATATGTACAGCACTCCCGTAATTTGATTCAGATGATATAGTCAAACTCACAATAGTAGATGTTAAGACAAGCTCGAAGACGAACTGACCATTCTATTACCGTTTGATGTAGTCACTTGGAGCTGGCTCATAGCTCCGTGTAGAGTGAGTCACTTAAGAGCTATGAGAACCCACTATGCACTGACCATGAGTATAAAAGCAAATATCAGAAATTACGGTATCGTTTATCTTCCATACGAGGACCGACACCTCAGTTCAGGATCTCGTCATCACCAACATGCCACTGATCGCCCACCTGGAACCCAGTTGGAAAGGGGTCGCTCGGGTCTAGGACAACCTGCTTATGGCTAGTAATCCAAGCCCTTCCTTGAATCGTAGGTAGAATAGCCTGGTGCGATCCAACTTGGGTAATCCCTCGAATATGGCTGATGAATTCGGTCCCAATGACACTTCGGTGCTTGAAGACTTCTCCAACCTTCAACTGGCCTCTAGCATGCAGAACTGCCATCCTAGCGCATGTTACTGTGCCACAAGGACTTCTATCAAGACGGCCTGGTGAAACAACAGCCGTGTTTCTGGCAGCTTTAGATCCGTCTTGCTCATCCTCGAGATCTTCAGTGATAGACAAGTTGGTAACACCACGAATGTCAGTATTTTCTGGGTGAACGGGCGTGTACTGAGCTTGGACCGCTCTTTTGACTCTCTCTCCTACTTCGACCAACTTTCCACCATATGGACCTTCGACTTTGAGACCAAGAGCTGATGCCTTGACGATAACGAACCACATTCCGCCCCACGCAATATCAACGCAAATGGGGCCTATTCCGGGTACTTCCACCAGCAGATCAAGCGCGTCCACAAAGGCTGGAACGTTATCGATGCTCACTGACTTGCATTTACCAGCTTCGCACTGCGCCCTGGCAACCACTAGGCCGGCCGCCGTGTCAAGTGTCAGTTCCGTCACCGGCTCCTTCATAGTGACCATGCCCGTCTCGAGCAACACTGTGGCTGTGCATATAGCGTTGGAGCCGCTCATGGGGGCATACTCGGTGCTTTCCATGATTAGAAAACCTGCGTCAGCCTTTGGGTCGCATGGTGGAAGTAAGAGGTTCGTGTTCATTGATGATCGACCGCGAGGCTCGTTGAGAAGAAGCTGCCGTAGTTCGTCTTCGTGTTTAAGACAATACGTCAACTTTTCATACATTGTCTTGCCGGGGACGTCCCGTACACCACCGACGATAACATCGCCTACTTCTCCTTCGGCATGGCAGCCGACGATTGAGATGTATCGAAACGTGCGCATTCTGATAGGGGATTGCTCAGGAGAAACTGTTGAGTAATCAGTATCGTATGCTCGATAAGACTTGGGAAATTGCTTATTCATTACATGCAAAGCAAAGAGATAACTTGTCTTGTTTTAGATATCTCTCCGGTTCTGATCAGCTCGTATCATTTTGTGAGCGGAGGCGGGGTAGCAATAGACCTTATATATCTCCCAAGTATGGATTAGTTTCGTGACGTTATGCATGGATCGACTATAAATCCGGTTATAATGGCCAAGATATTGGCATTTATTCAGTCAATGTCAGATTTCCTATCAGAATTTACTCTTTCCATCTTAGCGCTGATTTCGCTGGTGGCCGGCAAGCGATGATAACCGCGGAGACATGCCTGATTGAAACATTGAATTAACCACACCAAAGTCTAATGCAACGTAGGCCTGAAACAAGCTCGACAATTCTCATGCTAGTAATCTGGAGGTTCAGGCCTCCCAGGCGGACAAAGAACTAGAAGTATTCGAGGCCAAGTTTGCCCAAGCTCAAGCGACTTAGTAGTCTTGTCATGGCTACATCAAGCTGATTCTGCTGCTCGACGAGGCGGCATTGTCGAATCATACGTTATATAATAGACGATGGGTTTGTAAAAGAAATTTCTTAGCATGGCTGCAACCACACACAGGCTGAGCGAGCGAACTGATATCATATCACAAACTGATACAAAACAATAGTTACTCTGATGTTAGGGTCAAATTGAAAAGATCCACAAAATCTTGGGTGATAGGATAGGTCCGGATAAGCACATGGCCAAGCAACGTCTTAGTGATAAGCCATGACATGACAACTCTTAGCTGCCACATGTGGCTATGGGTACTCGAGGTCGTATTGTTTAATGATGTTCCACTGCAATGGAGAGAGAATACGTAGAAACGCTGCGCCGTTACACGTGTTGTCTTGGACTCTGAGGATTCCCGTTACATCGCTTAACTGATCGACTAAGACGAATATGGAAGTGGTTTGCTATATCGTGATTGGCCTAAAAGCTTGGTAAGCTTGAGCTATACCGAACGAGGAAGTGGTTTGAATAGTTCTGATTCGCCAACCTTTACAGGGAGGTATTGCGAATATCTGATACGAAAAGATGAGCGTCTATATTTAAAAGTGTCGGCATATTTGCTTCTCTGGGGACACGGCATTTCATCTGTCTCGTTTCTTCTCTACCTTTTTTGTTATACCATCTCCTTTGTCTCGACCTATGCCTTCCCGACATGGCTGATTTAGAAATGTCGTATGAACCACTGCCAACTTCACACTCCCCAACCTCTTATCCATTCTTCTCGTCCAGCGAGGTTGCAGTAGAGATCTCTACTACACCTCTCGAGCTTTCATATGGAGTAAGGAATTGTTACTCCTGGAAACACAACCTCATACTGACTAAACATGAGCATCCTGGGGATGCGAGTTCTCAGGGTCTCCATTCGAGAATAATATCACCGTCAAGTGGCGGGTTAATCGGCAGTCCATCATTAATGCCATCACTGAACAACATGTTTTCGCCAAAGGGCTTAGATCCCTTCACCAGCCCTATTGTCGAAAAGTCCAAAAGCGTGTGTATTCAGAATATTCGTGGCCCCAAACATCGATATACTAACCAATATCACAGAGACGCCGTTTGCAAAATCGGGAATCGCAGCGACGGTTTCGCGAACGCAGAGATGAACTACAGAAGAAGCTCCAACAACAAGTTGATAGCTCTCGTACGGAGTATGATACGCTCTTTCGCAAATACACGGAGAGCACTGCCGAAGTAACCTTTCTCCTCCAGGAGAATGATGCACTGCGGGCTGAGGTCAAGGATCTTCGGCGACAACGACGACTGATGTTGAGCGTCTTGAAGATGCTGCGAGGCTCACAATCATCTTCTAAGGCTGGGGAAACAGCCGGACTTTTGGGAGACGTTATGCAGTATCTGGACGATCTGACTGATGGCCCTGCAACCCCGGATACAAGTTAGTTCTATGCATGTTTTGCTTGGCTTCTATGTAATGGCATTTGTGCGAGCATTGGGTCTATGATCCTCAACTTGTGGAAAACAAGAGGGGTTTTCACCATTGCTGAAACCCTTCCTTTCTCCATATTTATCTAGTCACTTAGATTCTCAAGTATGGAAGTTAATAGATACTATAAGTCTGTGTATTATAGAGATGCTCCATATAATAGAGGTATCTCTTCTCAGTTTGACAGTCCCGAACCTTGCTCATTCTCCACCCAACCCCGCATACAAGGAGAACATCTAACGGCTGCCTAGCTACTTGACAGGCATTGTCAAGATACCAGACTCTGATTGGCGCGAATACGACTTTTGCGAGCCGGGACATTCAGCTTGCAAAAGGGCCCGGAACCTCAATAGCCTAAGAGCAATTTGCAGGGCTGAAAAAAAATTGCTCACCGCAAATGCGGGATTTTGTTATCCTTGTCTGGTTAGCCAGGTAAAGGGTTGTGATCTCAGGCATGCTTATCTATCATCAGACTCCAGCACATCGTTCAGATGCCGCCACGAGGAAACCAAAATCAGGGAGGCCGCTTCATCTTCGTTGGGGGGCCAGTGTTGACAGACAGGACAGGGCCTGTTCGGACCAAGCTTCTCCAACAAGCACATCGCGAGAAGAAAACTCAGCAAAGACAGAATGCGACACTTGAACGGGAATTGCTCACTAAAGGTGAAAGGACTGCCCTGTGCACCTGTTTTGAAGACAACACACTTCAAAATACAGGACATCGACTCATCAAGCCCAGGGTGCCTGCGTCTACTCAGATAAGACAGGGCCGGTTATGCTCTGTCTGTGGAAGGTCAAAGTTCTCAGCTCCGCCGGGCACAGTCTCCGCTCTGCAAGTATGGGATATAGGAGCTGGAAGTTTCAACCCCATGATTCCTCTGGATGAGACAACCTCTCAGCTAAGAGTGCAGGAGATTTTGTATTTTGCTTCCACTTTTATCTGGCCCAACTTTCGTCCATTGGGCTATGCATCCAACTGTTATCGATTCTGGGCATTTCCGTTTGACAATAAAGTCAAGCTATATGCGGTTCTCTGGTCAGCATCTTATCACCAAGACGTTCTCAACCTGACCTACGGTGGTCCGACTTATCAGGCTGGATCAAAAGAACAACTCAAGTTAAAAGGGCTGGCTCTCGAGTCCCTGCGAAATGCAGTCAACACATATACCGGTGAAACACCCATAGACAGTATCATCATGTGTATTCTCTTCCTAGCTGTCAACGACTCCGTTGGTACACGACTATATCGCGACCCCAGCCCTTTCAATCCGCCTTTCACGACTCTACACGCTCTGGATCTCTACGGTAGCCGAGACTACCACCCGGTTCATTGGACAATCATCCAAGACCTACTTGGCCGATATGGTGGAGTTGAGGTCCTGAGCGAGTTTGGGCTTGCTTGGCTTCTGGGCATATCTGATATTATGAATGCGGCACATATGCTTCAGAAACCGATATATCCATGCATGGGCGTCGACGGAAAGAGGCTAACTTTGGAACCCCCACTTGTGTTATTCGACTCTCATGCCGCTCACTTTGCTGGGAACACTGCCGGATCCGGCTTCGATGAACTCTTGTCTCTAGACCCCCCAGTGCAAGAAAAAGCGGTAGCTGCGTTTTCACACATCGGCCAGTTGTCGTGTGTACTGCAATACTACAAGAGGGAGTCGTGTAGTCCAGAGGTTCTTGACCTCTTGGGTGATTGTCGAAATTATGTACACTACAATCTCTTCTCAACGCCGGACGAGAAATCCACCGCGGAGCAGATCCTGCAACACACTGACGGAGAATCCGAGGCAATCGAGTCATCTAAAGAGATCTATCTGGCTTCACGGCTTGCGTTGCAATTGTATGCAATGCATGTTACCTTCCCGATTCCACGATCAACTATCGTCAGAATGCGGCTTGTGCAACTTTTACGCCCCAAAATTGAATTTATGGCAAAAAAGAGCATCGCTCGCCCGTTATTGCTATGGTGTGTTAGTGTCGTGCTAGTTGCCTTGGACATCGACTCTGACGAGCCGATGCTCACCATGTTCAAGAGTTTGTGTCGTGAGCTAAAGGTTGACAGCTTGGAAGATTTGCTGGTGCTACTTCGAAAGTTTGCATGGCTAGATGAAGCAGCAGAGCACCAGTACGAAAGACTGGCAAAAGTCATTAAGTGATAGCAAGATTATATAGATTTGTGGAAGATAGGTCTATGAATGTCGTCCTGCGTTGGTGATCCGAAGCCCATGTACGCAAGGTAGTTGACTTCGGAGGTCTGTTTCGTATCAAATCAGAAGAACCTAGGAGTGCGGTTGGGCGGTAGTCTTCTTCGACTACCGGCGTGCTGCATGGTTATATACCGTACCAGCAGAAAAACAGGCACATACGACCATAGGTACCAGAAAATACGGGATCCCGTCCGCTCTCCCATAGTCAAGCTGGTAACCGGCGGATTAGTAGTTGGGTCGGTGATGACCAGCGAATCCCCGCTGTTGTATGTTTTTTGCCAGTCTGAAATTGTGGTGGTGGAGTCGCGTGTGCTAAGCGAAGGCATCGCGATACGCGTCGAAGCAACTACCCTAAAGAAACAGCACCTTGACTGATAAGCAACGGACTGAGCTGAAAGACGTGAGTAAAATAAGACAAGGTATTCTCCTTTTTACGTGATAAAGCAAGGCATGCTTGAGCTGTCACTGTCTAGGCTTGATTCTGGTTGTGGTTGGCAAATTTCCGTATTGCTTCGTACTTGCGCCACAGAAATTGAGTCTAGATGAGATAGTCAGCGCAAAAATGCTATCCACAGTGAGCAGGGCGTGTTTCAATGCTGATTAACCATGGTCTAAAGCTATGATAACGCTATAACTCGGCTTGAGCGATGCCGATTACAATACCAACACCATGTATCCGTAGACTCCAGGCATCCCAACGTCGCGCTCGAGCTGCAGCAACGCGTGAACCACAACCTGAGCTCAAGAGACAGACACACACGAGCAAGAATTTAGTCACATAGCGTGAACATAGATAGCCTAAGACGAATTGGGCACTCTTTTTTGCCGTTGGGTTTCATGTGCCACCTCTATTCTACAGCATCTATTTAAACCTCTTCCTCACCACCCAGGCAAGCCTGGCAAAGCAACGAAAAGGAGAGCTCAAGTGGGCATTCGCGTCACCTAGAGGCAGTGTAATACTAGGGACACTGTGGGCGCAATCATGTGCAAGCACAGAGGAAAGCGCCCGAGGGCCAAAAATAGGAATAATCACGATTGGTCTCCTTAGAGACCTTTCAGAGATTAAACTGAAAAGAACAGATACTACACTTGATCTAAGCCAAAAGGCAAAGAGAGCTAAGGAGAAAAGGAAAAGAGAAAAGCGCAGCTTGGGTGGGCTGGGCTGGAAATTTATACCACTGGTCAAGGCGGTGAGAGGGAGTGATTGGCAGAAAAGCTAGGCGAGCAACCTGAGGCATTCTGGACAGCCTTTAGAATTGGCTGGGTCTATGGATGAAGTTATTTCGCTTAAAGGTTTTCATCTTGCTCCAAGGTTGGCAGATATCTCGAAGTTTATGCAAGTTGAATGTGCATCACATGAGCATGGAAAGTGTGTTTTAAGGTCATAGACACGGTATCTGTGTTGTGTCGAAAATCATCGTATACATATCCCAAAGGGATAACATCGCCTCCGTCTACCAAGCCAAACAAGTTGTGTTATGCATTGGTTTCTGAGCGCAGATATGCATGTCAGATTTGCTGCCTCCTCCGTCAGATTACCCGATGAACCATCCAATGAGCTTTAACTTGCTGACAAGACTCCAATGACTCCTCAATGATCCGATCTGATGACCATAACATCAATGCTTTCCCCCTCTATACCCAAGTTGACACGAATTTCATGGCCCGCCAAGATTCTGATTCTGGACACATTCGTCTACGCACCCAATGCGGTATCTGTGGCAAAGCCTTGTTGGCTGGTGTCAGTTTTGTGCCTTGTAAGCCCCCCGCAATAGCTCGGCGTCGTCAGTAACAAAAAGTAACATATCGATCGGTAGTATTGGGCAATGATTCTGATGTTGAAACATGTTGCTGTTTGGACATGAAACTATTTCCCGACTACCGAAGGAGCACCATCATTGTTCATAACAAGCAACTATGCTGGGCTCCCAACTGCTGGCGATGTGCAGATGCGTCTGAAGCCGTGGCCATACACTCGGATTGTCTACGTATTTTCCAGAAGCATTGCAATGTCGACAAAGCGCTTGACCGGCTATGGACAACGGCAGGCCAGCGCAATCTTTGGCGAGGTGCTCCGACACTTCAGCTCGATCGCGAATCAGCACTTGATGCAGATATTGTTCGTGAAAAAGCAGCAAGCTACGGTATTCACCTTCTGGGGCTACTACCACCAGAACTCCTGCAGATGATACGAGATTATAGCGAGTCGGCAACGTTTTGGCGCTACATTCTTGTTCTAACCCTAGCCAGAGAGCTTGCCAACGTGCAATCGGATATCACTTCACCCATCACTTCCATGCCTCTGTGCAATGTGTTGACTTGGACGCGAGGAGATCCCGCTGCTGTACTATCACGGGATTGCCCTGCGTTCGTACGGTTGACACTTGACTCTAGAGGAATCCGGCAGATCGAAAAGTTGCCGTGTAGGCCAACGTATCAGCCAGGGCGTTCAGACAAGAAAGCATTTGTTATCGCGCATCAAAGCCAGTTTGAAAACATTGCTACAATACCCAAGGTTGTCAGATATCCAGGCAGAATGATCTTGATCTAACCCAGTACAGTTCAACGTTCTGCGACTCCTATTACCGGAACCTGCGCACGGGTTCCAAATCTGGGATACGCCCAATCCTCCAGCTGTGGAAGATTGCAACTTCTATGGACGATTATCGCAGTCAATGCAGTTCAAGACTGTCGACCTATGCAAAGTGACGGGCCTCACATTCTTCTTTTCGTTCAGCAAGCTTTATGGCATCCATGCACACACACAGGCTCGCCCCTATGCGACAAGAACCTTTGAACGCTTTCCGGCAACGCGTCAAGAAAATGCGGTATGGATATATCTGCCTATACCAATAGGGGAAGAAATCATAGCCATTGCAGTGAGGTTGAAGAAACAAGGCGGAGGGGCTACGACGCAGAAACCCTTCTTCCTGGTAACCGCCCCGTAACCGTTCTATAATAGCTGAGTGCTAAGCAAGACAGATCCGCACCAAGCTGGCTGGCGATGTCTCTGTCGGTCCATGCCATCTCGGGGAGCACAGAGATGTACTCCTCAGCCAGTCGACTCCAAAGGTATTGATCTATAGTACTGCTGATGTTGGCCCAGCTACTGTTTTTGGAACCTATCCTCGGCAGCAGAACAGTAACGATGCTTCACCTCCCTTCCACCATCCATGGTCTAGCAATCCGCCCATCTACGAGCATGCCAACCTCTCGACAGCACCATTGGAGGGACTCACCTCTATTCAGGTTATGGAAGAGGAGGAGTCTGGCTTCTGCAAAGCCATTTTGTTGGATTACAGCAATGGGGCTCGACGTGCCTTGGGAAATTGTTGGCTGGGAATAGACCGCATGAAGACATATCTAGGTCCATCACGCATATGCCGGCGTCCTTCTGGACATCCATCTCGAACGGCAAGAGTATCTCGCCTTCAAGTCCAAGCGGGATGCGATTCAAACCATCGCCACGAAGAAAACGATTGGATTTGTTCGCCCATGAAAGGTGTTCTAGAGTTTTGGTTTTCGAGAGAGCAAACAATTATTCGTCTAGTGGAGTAAATATCTGAAGCGACTTTTCTTTTATCTCTTGTATGATGATAGTCTGATTCCAATATGATTAAACTCATCACAGCGATTGGTGTACGCAACATGTCTGAATATAACCTCTTACTACGTAGCCACATTGTACTAAGTCGCCGAAATGATGGAACGACTGGTCTTGGGAAATACAGGCCTGATCAAACCCCCATCGACTGACATTGGCTTCACTTCTTGCTGCCATCTCCACTGTTCTGAATACGATCTGCCTCTCTATAGCCGTCAAGAATTGCACTGCCTTCCTCGATGCCAGCGGGATCCACTGAAGGCTGGTTAGCCAAATAGATATAAGTGGAAAAGACTTGGCAGGATAACTACATTCTAGACCATGGCCGTACTGAAAATCGAGGCGAGAACCCCAACCCTCTTTGGCCATTCCGTAACGAGTTGGGTGTGTGTAAGCGGAACTGCTGGAGCCTTTAGAGCTATGACTATCGGAAGATTGAGTGGACTTCTGGGAAGGCATTGTGATAAGTGGTAGTATAGTGAGGATTTTAGCTTTGAAGGAGAAGGTAGAGGTGCAAAGTATAGCAGCTTCTCGCCACGAGATATAGTTCAATTGGCCGCCTCTTTCAGTGTGAGTCACTGATATGCTTTGGCTTTTAAGCAATGGTAAGAATAATACCACGTGAGGCCGACTCGATGAACCTTGGAGCCACAAGTTCTGGTATAATTCATGCACTAGGAACCAATGTCAATAACAAAAGAAGACAGCCACAGTCGAGGTCAGTGTGTAGGTTATAATTGTCCACCAGGCTTCAACAACTAGAACAGGTCGCGTGGCCCAATGGCAAGGCGTCTGACTACGAATCAGAAGATTCTGGGTTCGATCCCCAGCGTGATCAGCAACTAGTTCCTAGCGTATGTCTTGATATTTTGAACAAGCATGCAGGCTTGTCCCTTTTGCAAGACACGACAAATGTCTCTTTTTGTCTGCTACTACTGTTCCAATGACTCACTTAATATGGAGGAATACTTGTCAAAAGTGAACATTTGCATTTGTTTTTTATTGATCTTTCATGACCGAATAAGCGCTACGTGCATCTTCTTGAGCCGCCTTCTTTCAAATGCCTTTGTAACCCTCCAGTTGCTGACAAACATGATGAGGACGAAAACGAAAATCAACAGGGCTCCTATGAGAGGCACAATCAATGCAAACACTGTGAGTCCATAACTCGCGTCTTGGAAGGCCTGATTCTCAACCAATCGATCAACGCCCAAACCAACTTGCAAAGCTGTGAGTGCAATCACAACGTAACCGAGGATGCCAGCCAGGACCGAAAAGTTGTCGCGAATCAGGTCGCCGTAAACCGTGTGAGATGCAACTCTGGAGTAGCCGCGGAACAGGAAGCCTTTTCGAAACGCGTAGATCTTGTTGAGCCTGCTTAGTCGAAGCTCTCCATACCAGTACCGAGGATTCACACGGTCATAACGGTGATTCCCGAGAATCTGGGCAGCCAGAGCCTTCCATCCCTCCCACGTTACTTCTTCTGGGAGCAGGCCGCATTCCTTGGCGATACGGAAGTCACTCTTGTATGCTATGAGCGCCGCATAGGAGAACAGAAACCCTCGAGCTGAAGCATCAATGTTGCCCTGTGTCGCGTCGAGATGAGCTGTATCGCTGATGTTGCTTGCCCAGAAATCAGGGTCGAGGAGATAAGCGGGCATGGGCTTGAGGAAGATGCGATTCCTCCACCAGACCATGTGGAGCTCTGAGTGTTCGCTGATGATGATGTCTCGCGATAAAAGACGCTGATGATGGAGTGGTCGAGGCGGCATTGGGCGACCACACATCCAGAGCCATTGCTGCACGTCGTTGAGGCGGGAGACTGAGAGTTCCCTCTCTAGAAAGTTGGGATCTGACGTCGGTACCACAATGTCATCGTTGAAGCGGTTGGTCGCTGGTAAAAGACTGCTAAAGTCTCGGTTGGAATTGGGCTTGTCGCTGAGAAAGTCATGCTCAAGCACGCGAACCGTGAAAGGCGGCGGTGGAATGGCCATGTTTGAGGCTCAATGTTTAGTGTCTAGTGTTGATTGATCAAGCAAAGACGATCAAGAGAGGCGCAAGCGATGATCTCGCCTAAAAACAGAGTGTGGAAATTACCAAGCAGGGGTCATAAGGCTGGCCTCAGACCCTGCGATTGGACTGTTGATGGATGGCCTGACCCATCCCAGCTCGGAGAATGCCAAAATCCCGCTGCCCGTGCTATTACCCACTGTCTTTATCCACTAACCAGGCCCATTTAGGCGCATAACGCGGGTTTGAAGCCCACTTGGGATGCTGACATGCTTGGGGGCTGAAAATGAAACGACCCAACGACCATCCTGGTAGACTAGGTCTTTGCAGAGTAAGATTACGAAAACCTGTCCTTCAAACATCACAAGATACCTACCGACGCCTCAGTTTAGGGACTCCGTGGGCAAAATTGACCAGATATGTCCATCCGTCGATCAGGAACGCGACGCGCTCCAGCTGGGACTGGGCCTGCTGCCCCCAGGCCGAGGAAGGGCTACGAGAATGTGAAGCAGGGACTGCAACAGCTTTATCCTGAGCCAGGCTCGGGCAGAAAGACAGACATGGAGTAAGCTTCAGTCTTCGGACACCGAACAATCTGTCATTAACATTCAAACAGCATTGTCTTCGTTCCTGGCTTGGGTGCCCATCCTCTTCATAGTTTCCAGTCAACGAGAAGCGACTTCAACTGGGCCAGTGATCAACAAGGAGGTATAGCTCGCGACTTTCCAAATGCCCGTGTTCTTTTGTATCATTGCGAGTCCTCGTGGACTGGCTCAATCAAGGTGAAGCAGTTTCTTGGCAACCTGGCCCAGACTCTGCTTGATGGACTGAAAACGAAAAGAGAGGTATACTATGCAGAAGCAGTTGTTGAACGTTGTTGGTTCGCCTCTAACAATGGCTCTAGGACTTGACCTTTCCTAGGCCTATCACTTTCATAGGCCATAGTATGGGTGGACTTGTTATCGCCAAGGTACTTTTGCTCTTTTCCCCTGCCAAACATGGTCTCGGATACAACATACTTAAAAGACATAGGCTATCTGTATCGCTGCAACTCGACAAGATCTTTTCCCTGGCATGTTCGAGGATATTGCCGGTTGCGCATTCTTCGGAACCCCATTCCATGGCGCCGAAGCTGCTTCCATGGCCTGTATGCTATCCTCAGTCGGCGAAAAGCTTGGCCAGGCGACCGCGTCAAAGCTTCTTGAGCTGATGAGACCTGATGATGAGATTCTGAACGAGCTAAGGAAGGAGTTTATACGCTTGGTTGTGAAAACAAGCCCCAAGATTGAGCTGTGTGGCTTTTGGGAAGAACAACCTACCACAATCAAGGACTTGTCCGGTATGCCCGAGTTCTTGACATTACTCAACATCCCCATCCCCAAGAAGTATGCAGACTTTGTCACAAGAGAGTCTGCTATCTTGGACGGCGTGATGGAAACCATGGGGCTAGCAGCAAACCATCGGGATCTGGTCAAGTTTGACAGCTCCAAGGATGAGCGGTACTCTTTGGTGCGTAGTCCGTTAAAATGGATTATACACGGCTCACATCTGAGAGTCAAGAATCGACACAACGCTACACGGCATGTTGATCAAACCTCGGTCAACACCGCCTTGAGAACACTAGAGGGTGCGCAAGTGCAGAACAAGAGGGATGCTATTGCACAGTCCACTACCCTCTCACCATGGTTCTCCAAAGAGCCCGAGTTTGTGACCTGGCTGGCGAAGCCTAGTGATACACAAGACGCTTCCCTCATCAAGAGAGGAGATTGCTTGTGGATTCGTGGTCGAGATGGTCGGGGCAAGAATAGCGCCGCCCTTTCTGCAATAAAGGAAATTGAAGCATTGATACAGGAGGATGAAGATGAGAAAGGAGGGGAAGAAAAAGAAGAAGAGTCGTACGAATACTCTACACGCATTCTTCTAGCCTATTTCTTCTGCGACAAGACATCCGATCATGGCTCGGCCGAAGGGCTGGTCAAGTCTCTGATCCATCAGCTTATCCTTAAGCAACCCTTGGCAGCTGTGCATACGAAGTTTCTCCTCAGAAAAAAGGGGAGAGAAGCCCAGCCTCTACTGACGGTTGAGAACTTGTGGCAGGTACTTCAAGACATTCTGGCAGACAACGTCTTTGCTGGATCCAGGGTCTACTTTGTCCTCGACAACCTCGAAGCTCTCTCGCAAGACGCAGTGTCAACAGTTACACTTTTGAATCTTCTCAGCTCAGAAGTTGAAAACCACGGCAGCGGCAAACGTGCGTTGGTTCGATGGATGATCACCAGCGGACAATCTTGGGATATTGACCAGGCACTCAGAAAGCAGTCTGTACGTCTAGTTGATCTCGAAGACGCAAAGTACGGTGACCAAGTCCAGTTGGAACTACGGAAACACGCACAGGACAAGGTCTTGGAATTTATCAACCATAAAAAGTATAGCCGAGCGCTTGCATACTTTGCCAGTAGCGTGATAGGCAAGCGAGCCCAAAACACACACTGGATTGACATCACTTGTGATCATCTTGAAGAGCTCCCCCAGCACGAGAACGATTTACAAGTTCGTCGCATATTGGAGACTATTCCGCAAGAGTTAGATAATCTTCTCAACTCTGCGTGGCAGCAAGTTTTCGAAAAGAATCGTACCAAGGCTGGCGAGATCAAGGAGATGCTACGTGTGCTAGTCCTTACGTACCAGGATCCTACTGAGGCAGAGCTTGGCCTACTAGCTGGCTTGGACTCGACACCTGAGCAGGTGACAGAGCTACATGATCTTGTACAGAAGTGCAGGCCATTACTGGTCCTAAGAGAAAATGATGAGTCGGAAACTACGGTCTGCTTCACCGAGGCTGTGGTGAAAACTCATCTTCGCGAAAACGCCCATAAATTGCTAGGGCTCACGGACGAAGACATCAAGCTGCAGCATGGAATCCTAGGATTTCGGGCATTCAGTCATATTCTGGAAGTCTTTGACTTTCCACCCATCGAAATCCCAGATACAGGAGCTCAGGATGACGAGGAGCAAGGTGAGAATAGTGACGAGGAGGAAGACAACGGTGAGGAAGAAGACGGGTCTCAAGATAAAGACGCCGATTCCATCTTGTCCGGAGACTCGGGTGAAGAGGAGGAAGATGAAGAGGACGAGAATCCTGAGGCGCCCCGTCTGAAGGGTATAGCGTTGACTTATGCGGTCAGAAACTGGCTTCCTCACGCCGAACAAGCTACGGCCAACATAGCTGAGGCCCTTAGTTTGGAAGAGGAATTCTGGAAGAAAGATTCGGTAATCCGAAAACGCTGGCTTACTGAACATACTCGGACCACCGGCTTTTTTGCATCCTATGACCGTTCCGATATGTCAGGGCTTCATGTCGCCGCTGCGATTGGGTTCCGACAACTTGTTTCGGCTCTCATGGACAACGGAAACGATCAAGACAAGAACCTGAGAAATTCTGAGTCTTATACACCTGTAAGTGCATTTTGTACATGTTAAAGTGTCAAGTGTTATTCCAGCATTGCGCAGAGTCGATACTGATCTGATATTGTTATTTACTTAGCTTCACTACGCAGCAAACTTTGGAAATTTCGAGATTGTTGAAGAGCTTTTGGACCGAGGTGCTACGATTGACGATGGTATCGAAGAAGGCTTGATGACTCCGTTGCACATGGCCGCAGCCGAAGGCAACGTCAAGGTTATGAACAAGCTTCTTCAGAGAGGAGCAAACGCGAACGCTGACTGTGAAACCTATGGAGGCGTGATTAATGCTGCTATTGAATCAGGAAACTGTGATGCTGTGAAGCTTTTGGTTACCCATAACGTTTCGCTCGTCAGCCAGGAGAGTGATGGCGAGGAAGAGGAAGAGCAGGATGAAGACAACGAGGACGAGAACGAAGATGACGAGGAAGAGGAAGAAGACGAAGACGAAGATGAGGAGGAGGAGGAGATCATCAAGTCACCTTTGGCCTTGGCAGCTATGCGAGCTGACCTGACAGTTTTCGAGTTTCTCGTCAAAGAATACTCAGACAAACTGCCACCCGCAGAATTCGACATTGCACTTATCAAAGCCGCAGAGCGCGGCCGGTTGGAAGCGTTCACGCGGCTGTTTCATGGCTTTGAACATACTCAACAGGCTAAGCAAGACGCTCTCGACGAAGCGTCGTACGGGGACCATTGGGATACTGTCACCTTGATACTCGATAATTGCCCAGACTTGAACTGCGACAAGACCTTCTTACAAACTGCCCAAGGTGGAGATGGCGACCAGGAGATCCAGATCTTGGAAGCCATGTGGGAGTACACTAAGGGGGCCATTTCTCCCGAGACTTTGGACGAGTCACTATATGAAGCTACCGACTTTGAGAACCAAAAGACTGTCGAGCTTCTGTTGAGATTTGGGGCCAGCGCGAATGCGACTGGTAAAGAGTAAGTCACGCCGCAATAGAGTTGAAGTCATAAACTGACCATGCCTTTGCTGATTAGATACGGCAATGCATTGACAGCAGCAGCTTTTGACGGTACCGTCGACATTGTCAAGATGCTTCTAGACGCTGGTGCAGATATTAACTCTGACAACGGATGGGCTCTACAAACCGCTGCTGAACAAGGCCACGTAGAAGTTGTCAATCTCCTCCTGGAGCGCGAAGCCAATGTCAACACGCTGACTACCCATGAGAACATGTCTCAAGGAACGGCTCTTCAGGCGGCGGTTGAGTCGGGCAGAGAAGATATTGTAGATATCCTGCTCGAACACGGCGCTGACCCGAACATCGGGGGAGGCGAGTTCGGATACCCCATCATCGCTGCAGCAAGCAAAGGTGAAGAGAGTATCTTTGAGAAACTCCTCCAGGCAAAGGCAGATGTGACCGTTTTGGGCGGAGAATACATGGCTACTCCTCTCATCTACGCAGCCATATCCCTCCCTGAACCTTCACTTCGTCTCATCCTCGATGCCGGTGCTGACATTAACGCCGTCGCTAATGATGGCGATACAGCACTGATAGTGTCAGCTTGGGGCGGGGACGCGGATTCTGTCCGGTTTCTACTCGAACGAGGCGCGGATGTATTACCCAGGAACCACTCGGGACAGAACGCATTGGAGAAGGCTCTTGAGGTAGGCCAAGACGAGTGCGTCGAGATACTTGTAAAGCATGTCTCGGATATTATGGAGGCTATGAGAGCTGCCATGCTATCGGGTGATGCTGCTGTCACTGCGGTGGTTCGAAGTGTGCAGAACCGAGGGCATGAAGTCGACTACGACGACCAAAAGTCGCAGACGGATACGAAGAGTCGGAGAGGCTCTGTCGTCGAGCCCACGCCATCTCAGAGCGAACAGCCCGATGAAGATCACGAAACGATGGAGTTTCATACAGAGAAGATTGTTGTTGAAAATGACGAGAATGATGTAAACCAGCTTCACGCCAAGGACGAGTCTCCGAGCATGACAGCCTTATCTTACGTCGCACCGCCTGATCCTGTTTCTGGCCCGGCGCAAGATATCCTCGACTTCACCCCAGAGTCAACGTTGAAGCGTCAGTCTCAGATATCTCCAGTACCAGGGATTGGGCAGCCACAAGCAGCGCCTATTAGAAGGAAGCCCATCTCTGGCCCAAAAACACCTCTGTATAGACCATACCAGCCAGGATCTGGGGATAGCGCACGAAACTCAACTCCGCCTGAAGCACAGATGAACTCATATCATGCTTATCAGCCGGAACAACAGCAGACTTTGCAACAAGGCACTCAGCCTCCTCCGGTGCCATACCAAGAGGCTTATACGCCACCAAGCCGTTCTTCGCCAGAGCCAGGATTCTTTCCATACTCACCTCCTGCCCCTACGGGCTATGGCCAGTCTAGTCAAGCATCGGGTCGGAAATCGTCGCGATCTTCTTTTATGGGGATGAAGGTTCCATGGTCGGGTGATCGTTTCAACTAGGCCTTTCTCGATCTCGGAATCAGAATTAGTTTCTATATCTTGCGTGTTGTAGGACACGATATAATTACATGGTTTTTTTTTCACGCTGGCTGTCACATATTAAATTAATGGAGGCTAATCCTTCGGGCCGCCAGGGATACCGAAGAGCGGATATCTCGGCAATCTAGTTTTGGCGGAGGTTGTGACTCATGTAATTTATGATAAGAAAGAAGTAGGATTTGGCTGAAGATTAATCGTGTGAGTCATTTGCCGATAGAGGTCAGGGTGAGTCTCTCGAACTCGGTCTCTAAATATTACTCGAGCTATCCAGTTGGGAAGACAGAAGCAATAAAGACAAGTAAAGTATACCTTGAACCCAAGTTTCATCTCTTAAAAATAATAAAAGTTAATAATCAATAGGGAACCTCAGGGCAAACGGCAAAAATAACCGGGATGGCTAAAGGCTTCTACACCTAAATATAGTTAGCGGCGGCTCATCATATTTGCACGACCGGTCATATAAATAAGGTTATATGCTTAGTCATATAACCGGTCATATAAATAAGATCTATTATATAAGATATATATATAGCCTTCTATTATAAATTAGCTTATATTTAATAATTAATAGTATTTATAGTATTAATTCTATAGCCTATACCTTCTTTATTATTTAATAGACTTAATTAACCTTACTTACTGCTTCTTTAATAATACTTTCCCCCTTAAAGGTATATTCTTCTTATAGAAAGAACTATATGCCTCTATTAACACTTAGGCAGCTATATAAAGATATACCTTTATAACTAAATAATCCTTTAGGACTGTTAATAGAAAGAAGAATATAGTCTATAGCTATAATAAAGAAATAAGGTATATTTTTCTTTTTATAGACCTTTAAAAGCGCTAATAGAAGTCTACTATATGCTATATAGAGTATAAGTTCTCTATTATAGTAAAGAAGAGTCTTAATAGGACTTAATAGTGCCTTTCTTACTGTCTTAACTTTAAATTTAATTAA
>JAJJWO010000146.1:0-15068 GCA_021655895.1 Fusarium sp. NRRL 66739
AGAAACTGTATCGCTATGTCAGTCTAGATAGCCTACTGCCTTAAGTTTAACCACAGCCCTGTTCCCGGAAGCCAATACGTGCTGGGTCTATAGGGCTATGGGAGTATCAAAGGTGGACGTCAGAGGTTTTGTTCCATTGAGGAACTCGGCTATAGATTTGTAGTGTCCAGACACGGGGCAATGAGCGCCTACAGCCGGTTCGTTAGTCTCTTGAGCCTATAAGGTGGATGTCTGCCAATAAATCTGCAAGATGCTGTCATGTTCAAGAGTACATACCCCATACCTTTGACAGTCCAGTCAACATTCTCGTCAACATGGTCCCTGAAGAAATCCTCAGCCTCCCCACGGCCCAGTGGCGCGAACATTTCCTCGACTTGTTGAGCAGTAGGCATAGTAGATGAAGTCGACAGCACTGTCTTGAGGAAGAGTTTTGGATGGTAGAGATGAGCAGGCAAGATTTTGATGAGCGAGGATAAACTCTCAATACAGATTGTGGTGCTGCTATGATAGCGGTAAGCAATATAAATGTCTGTGCACTTCTCTAGACAAATGCCGATGTTGCATCGGCTCTCCATAAAGACTCAACGGAACCTGAACTAACAATCCCCGAAACTACCGCCCGTCTCGGCCCGAACCCTCTTGACCGAACTCCTAACAAGTGACGATTCTTCCCTTCACTTAGCAGTCCTCAACATGAGAGTGGCTGGAATAGCCTCCTAACCACTCAAGCTCTTTAGCTCTTTCTTAGCCTCAGTTACTACATCGTGATCCCAGAACCAAAGCATCATGTCGTCAGACACATCTGCATCTGGTATATACTCCCTTAGTTTCGGTAGCATTGTGTGTCTCCTGTGAACGTCGATGCGACCAATGATAGCGACGGTAAGTCCACGTAGAAATCTGAGCTTCTCGTACGCCGCAAGTCTCGACGTTAGGTTCTCAGGAGTTGTCGTTTCGTCAATGAGAATAGCAAGTGCGGCAGCATCTTCCAGTGCCATTGCGGCACCTTGTCCGTAGTCTGTAGCGGTCAGCATATAATACCGGCGCCGGCAGGAAAGCTACACATACGAGGTAGGGCGTGATGAGCTGCGTCACCTATCAAAACAAGCTTGTTCTTGTAGAAAGTCTTGGGAGGGTCCCTTGTGGCAAGCCCCCAAAGCTTAATATCCTCAGCCTTGGCGAGAAAACGTCTGGTCTGCTCATCAAAGTCCCCCGAGATCCTGATCAAGTCCTCGACCTTGCCTGAGAGAAGTTAGTATAACTCCCCATCGTCTTGCTCAACTTGGACATACCAGGCGAAAGCCAACCGGAATCGTAACGCGTTCCAGTTAAGGTTGCAGGGTGCAAGTACCCTACATTGATCAGAGTACCATTTCGGCAAGGGTAGATGACAATTTTGTGGTCCCCCGAAGGATCCGCGAGTGAATCCACGGTATTAACCCCCGCGCGCGTCATGTAGCTTCGTGTTTTGGGATCCTCAAGGACCTTCTTGACAGGCACAAGAAACCTAAAACAGTTTTGATCAGTGCTCACCAGAGGTGCGTGTTCTCCAGTGAGACTTTCCAATGTTACCGACTATGCATCACGTTAGACCAATGTAAGTAACCGCTGATCATGGCAAGACTTACACTGATGCCATCTGCACCGACAATCAGGTCCGCTTCCTCGATCGTTCCATCCGCCAGTACTACGTGGCCTTTCTCGTGGTCCTTGTCTGGAGTGTCAGATTTCTGTCTATACTTGATTAATGAATGGCCAGTCCAACTTACCACTGAAGCTACTTTGGCGGATAACTTTATCTCTGGAGTAGGGCCTGATCTGCTTGTCGAAGACGCTTCCTTCCACAGAGCAGTGTGAAGATCTTGACGGTGGCTCAGCAACCAGGTTGCTTTGTAGCCGATCTTTTCCTCGTTGACGCCGGTATCCTATCAAGGTCAGATATATCCTGCCAGCTGGAGAAGAGGATGAGGTTACAACAAGGAGCCTGACTCCCTTTTCGTCATGAAGCCGCAGACCCAAGCACTCGCTTCCGTGGAGGTTATCCTCGGGAACGTCAAGATAGCGCAAAACCTTCATAGCATTGGGGGGGATATTTGCGGCCGCTCCGACCTCGTTAGCAAAGGCCGACCGCTCGAGGATCTGAGAAGGGTTAGTCTAACTCTGCAGGAGAGAAACTGCCGAAAGCCTAAGGAGGAGGTACGTACCTTTACGTGATGGCCATGTCTTCTTAGTCCAATAGCTGCAGCTAGTCCGCCGATGCCGCCGCCAACGATGATAATTTTCAGGACCATGGTGATGTCTGTGTTTTGCTCTGATATGGTGTGATGTGAAACCTGCTTTTCTGTGTATATATTATATAATTTCAGCTCGTGGTGGAGGCTCTATTATGGGACATTTGCGCGCTGTACAACTACTATATAATCAGTGTGCAAAGCACTGTAAGTAATGTATCGAGGCTAGAGTGGAGCCGAGTAGTCAGTCTACGGTGTGCGTGCCACAGAAGGAACTTGTCTGGGTTGCGTCCAGGGGTAAGATTCACTGTCACACCCTCCCCTCGGTCATCAGATATATACTTTCGTTTTAGGGGCAGCCTCGGCAACGCCATATGTATCGCCAGCCGTAATCGTCTCGGAGGGCTGTGGCACATACAGAGGCACGCTGAAAGGTGACCAGTTGGTACGTACGTACTACTCTCTATTCGAATCTCGACTGCCTCCCCACGGCTCCACACGCCCCTTGTCAGCCTGGTCAGTGAACATAAACTCCAACTGTTAGCTGTAAGACATCTCATTATCCACAATCATAGAATATTCTGCCGTGAACAATTTTGACAGAATGCCTTCCGCCGTTCAGCAGAAAAGCAAAGGTGACTACCCTCGACGTCGTTTGCAACCTAAGATAACAACTGACGCATTGAGAAGTGCCGACCCCGGTGTTCATGTTCTCACATGGAACACCAAACATGCTCGGAGAGGAGAGCGATCCTCAGCGGATATGGGAGGAGGCAGGCAAGGAGGTCATCAAGCGCAAGGTTGACCGAATTGTGATTATGGTAGCTATAGCCACATCTCCCCCTGCTATTCAACCCATGGCTGACGCGTGCGTGACAGGGTGCTCACTGGATGACCGGTGGTGAGGGCGTTCAGGTCGCCATGAACCCCAAGGCGGGCAAGCATCCGCCCGGTGGTGTCAGTGACAGTCGCTGGAAGCCATACAAGCTCCTCACCGACGTCGAGGGCGGAAACCGAGTAATGAAGTTGTTGAACGACGCTGGAGTCAAGGCTATCGGAGACTACAAATGGGACTGGATCCATGATACATACAGCATCATCATCCGCATGTTCCCTCACTGCATCCCGCCCCCAGCTGTAGTCGTGTCCATCAACGCCTTCTTCGATCCTCACCTCCACGCAAAGGTCGGCCTTGCTCTACGTCCACTGCGCTACGAAAACACAGTCATCATTGGCAGCGCGGGGACGGTTCATAATCTCTGGCGATCTAGCTGGTACGCACACAGCCGCTATCTCGACAATTTTGCGCAACCAACTCCTCCCGAGTACTGGGCGTTGGAATTCAGACAGGCCATGGTCGATGCCGTCATGAACAATAGGGGGCCAGCTTTGAGGAGGGCGCTGACACGGCTGATGAAGCATCCTCGCTATCGTGAGGCTCATGGCACCGACGATCACTACATGGCAAACGTATTCTGTGCGGGTGCTGCTGGTGACCCTGATGATTGTGACGCTGAGCATCACTATTTGGGTGAGAACTGGGAGCTGTGTAACCAGAATAATTGTCAATTCCGGCTGGGTGATTGGGAGTGAGACTCGGTTGAGTTGGGGGGGATGGGAGGTGCTATTTTATCCATTTAATGCACGTCATATATCGCGCCTCTATCAATACATTAAAGATACGAGACTGATTCAAACCAGATTACTGTTTGTCTAAGCAATCACACACCAAGTCTTGCTTACAATTGCGTTGTGTGTATACGTTTTGAAGTGAATAAAGAAAAACAAGTCTATCTAGACTACAGATACACGATGCAACATTCATTATAGATCCATCTTCGAGATGAATAGCTACGACATAGAACTGTGTGGTGCACAAGTGCTGACAGAATAGTTAAATCGACAACAGACTCCTAGACTCGATGCGTTGCACTTAATATTCTCCCCCCACGGGCACATCACCAATCCTCGGCCAGATCTTCTGAGCCGTATATCGCCATACATGCGCGCTCGTCTACATAAATCATCAGTAATTGACATCCAAATGACAAGAGTCTGGGGTTCATACCGCGACTGTGTAGCATCCGAGAAGCATGACTGACGCTCCAATGTTCAGTGGAAAACCTTGGGCACGCGCCTCCATGTCCAGCTGCGTGTTTACTGGCCTCCAACGTGGAATAGCTCGATGGTCTGTAGGCCAGCTTTGAGGCGCAGGAGGAACATGGCTGGGCCATGGATGCGGAATAGGAGATGGCTCGAATTCAGGTGGTTGAGCAGCAGTATATGGCCGGGGCTCATCCGAGGCAGATACTGGCGTTTGCTCAGATGGCTCTTCAACTGGTTGCTGTGAAGATTGGCCAACAAGTCGCAGAGTAGCTCCCTGTCTCTCCTCTACAGCACTCTGCAGCGAGCTCGTAGTGCCAGACATGGTGGATTCGGTTGATTTCAGCGTAAGTTTGGCAAAAGTCCAGCAGACGTCTACACCTGGTGGAAAAGAGGAAACAGGTGTGTAAATACTCGAGAGGATGCTGCTAGGTCCTCAGCACATCGCCGCACTTGTATTCAGGGGTTCGTTCCGGCAATTCCGGTCATCGTGGAGCCGATCTCGGTTGTCCGGAAGCGTATCTTTGTTGTCAGGTTTAATGAACGGCCCCATTTATGATCTGATGCGCGTCAAATACCCTTTGAATGCATGAAAAAGAGGGACCGGCAAATCGAGGTGGCTATGCACGGTATTCCTAGCTTAGCAGTGTGGGCTGCTATTTAGCCAGCACATACCCTCCCGGGTCTCAACTTGTCTCGAAGAGGTATCTAGCCCACCCACTGTCAAAAATGTCTCAAAAAGAACAAAGAGTATATGCCGAAGCTCAAGGAGCTGTCATTGAAGGCATGATCGAGAATGCTCAATGGCGCAAAGATCAGCTTTATTCTATACACGAGTGGCTCCTACAGAATCAGACAGCCTTGCTCGAGGCCTTGAAACGAGGTACGTGGCTCCCGTACCATGCAATATTGAGTAGTCCCTCATCTTGTCGGCGCAACAGATCTGGACTGGACAACCCAAGAAGCTACAGATGACCTCAACACCGTATTGTCCTCTGTTGAGAACTTCTACAACGGACTGTCACTCAAGCATGACTTGGCCAATGAAAGAAAGGTTGCGAGAGGCGGCCAAGTCCCTCTTCAACATCGATCACTGGGACTAGGCCTCATCATTGGCTCCCCCAGGAGCCCCTTGTCATCTGCCCTGCTGCCAGTAATTGCCGCCCTCGCATCAGGCACCATCACCATTGTTGTCCTCCCAGCCAAGACACCCGAAACGTCCAAGCTAGCGAGACAATGTCTTTCGGCCAACGCCGATCGCCAGGCAATTTTCGTCTGGGACTCTGAGGATACCAGCTATTTACAGTCACAGCACTTTGATGTCGTTGTTCTACCGCCAGATGCCAAGTACAGCCATGTCCTAGAAAAGCTCTACCAGTCAAACTCTTCTCTCCGCGTTCTGCGTCCAAGCAGCGGTACTGCATTTGCCATCGTGGATCGCAGCGCCGACTTGCAAAGCGCGGCTGCTCACATTCACAAAGCCACGTCAACTTCACTTTTTAATTCAAGCTTGAGGGTTCCCAAGGTCTGCTTGGTGGATGAATTTGCCCTTGAAGAGTTGGAGAAGCAGCTGGGACGTCTATCTGGCAGTGCTCAGAATGGGGTGAGAGGTGGAAAGCCACATCTCAATGGCCATACTCTTGCCGGGACATCCGAGGCGGAAGCTCTTGTAAGCGACTCGAGCTTGGCCAAGGGCATCGGCATCTTTAAGCGAAATGAGTATGTTTCCATGTTTCTCGGTAAACCTGAGTGAGACCCAACTGACAAATCCTACAGCGATATGAGCTTCAGTGCCCTGAAGGAGGCAGTAGATGTCCTCTCCAAGAGCTCCAAGCGTCTCGTGCTTGTTCCTACGAGGAGTACTGAGGACGCAATCGACCTGGTCAACTCGATGTCAGTAACAACCCAATACCATCAAAAACTCGCACCGTCGCTAACAAACGCATCCAGAAATCAACCTCACCTCGCACCAGTCTTGTACGTCTTCTCCAAGGCGGAAGAAGGCGCCTATTTCAGCAAGTTTGTTGGCACTCAGCAAAGCCTGGTAAACACCATCATTCCCAAATCGCTCAGTAAGTCCATCATCTCAAAAGACACCATCACCATACCACTTGTGCTAACTTTCAACAGCCGTCGAGGTACCCAGTACAGCCTCAGCTACTCTAGACCAGCCTTACAGTGTGTATGATTTTGTCGTCAACTCTCCAGTCTACCAAGCCAAGCCGTTGAGAAAGGGACAATTGCCGCAAGCTGTAGGGCTGATCTCCAAGAAGCTAAAGAAGGTCCGTCGCAAAGAGGAGTTGGGCCTTTCATTTTTCGAAAAGAGCATCATGTTGGGACTGTTCATGTTCTTGGGAGGCATTGGAGGCGTGTCGTACGGTCTAGTATCGTTTACCAAGAATCTGTTGAAAAGGTGATGTCACGCATTTGACCTGGTCTTGACGACGGGATAGAAAGAGTTGGCTTGGGAGTGAGCAATTTGGTACACCTAATTATCTCAAATACATGTTCGCGAGAGGACCACATGAGCGTGATCTGTAGAAGAAAGGTGACGGGGCGTGGTATTGTAACAAAATCAAACCACGCCACGGAAAGCCAGAAACTGTGTACGGTAGAAGACAGCACGAGCGGTAATAAACTGTAGTAGTGCCCATGCTTGTTCCAAGGCTCAGGCATACGTTGGGCCTACCCCTAGCCTGCTCTGTCGGCCCAGTCAGACATCGACCATCTGGCTTGAAAAGCCGGCTCCCTCGCCTACGGCCTCCCTGTCTCTTAGTCTCGTCAGACATACTGCTAGACCACGGCCCAGCGCAGATGAAGTGCACACTTCTATGGCGCTCAGCGCTGCTTCCACTAGCCTGATGCGAGAAGCAGGGCTATCCAGCTTTCCCACTCCAGCTATCTTGGCCACAACCCGCTGCTCGCTGAACCACTGCTCACGCAGCTCAGCTGTGGTATCACAGCCTAGCAGAATAGACTTGAGTGGCGGGTCGTCATAGGTTGACAGCATGAACTTGGAGTAGCACCACAGCGTAAGAACCGCTTTGAGCATTATGATTGGCGTGGAGTAGTGGCAGAGCCTAAACTTTAGGACGATTTCCAAGGCGCAGCTTGCGTGGAAGACGGCTCGTTTGGAGTGGCTGGTAGATGCTTTCCAGCATTGAACCGCGTCGTTGAGCAGGGACTCGTCCAGCAGACTGTAGATGTATCGAATGACAATAGACTGAAAAGAGGCCGAAGGAGAATAATGCTTTGCCAGGCCAAGATGAGCGATGACCCTGAGCATGGGGTTCTCCTTAGAACTTGAGTTTGACGCTGGCTCGTCAAGGATCTCGAGGATATCAGTCAATGATTGCGCGGCTCGTACACTCTCGGGACAGGCATCAGCTTTTAGCCCAAGATGCTCATGCGTCTTGGTGGCCAGGCACCACTGAGAGAGTACAACAGCCTGTCTACCCATGGTGCTCATACTATTCCAGATTTCACGCCAGTTGCCAGCGTCGAAGAAGTTGTGGATAGAAGGATTTGGTTCTGTGCCTTTGCTTGGGTTAGCATGTCTATTTACGAACTCTTGAATAATGCAAGATGATGCGATGCGTACTAAGTAGCATGGATGTGTTGGCCCACGCCTGAGCCGATGGTGCACTCCATAGCTTGTCCGACTGTGGAAGGCAATTATGGATTTCGCCAGGGCCCATGGTGGTGCCCAAGTCAAAATGGAGGTTGAAATTCAGGTCGAGAATCTGCAAAAGCCAGTCAGTCAGTCACATTGCATATTCAGCCTGACCTAACAGTCCAGACAAAACAAGAGAGCTCACCAATATTGCATGAGCAAGCCTTCTCCTGCCCTCATCGAGTGTCCAGAGCTCCCAAAGGCGGTCCTGAGGCAGGTTAAGCTTGGCCATCTTGCTGGCAGTCAGTCTCTCTTCAAACAATCCACTCCGTCTTGCAAATGCAACGGGGAAGCTCTGAACGACCTCGGCCGCCTGGAGAGCACGACGGTCCCCAGAATACATGAGGCCTATAAAGTTGAGCACTATGGCCTGTAGAAGCCATGGCCGGCGAGATAGATTGGTCGTTCTCTCCGCCTGGAGCATCATCAGCAATGCGCATTTCTCTCTCTGCAGCAGATACGAGATATTCGCAGTACTTACAAGATATAGCGACTGTTGGCGTATCATCTCGTGCATGACCAGTGCACATCTCCGCGCTCCCCTCAGCTTGGAGAAGCCGGCGCCTATAGCGGCCACGGCAAAGAGCAGAACAGGATGAGTATCCGGAGAGGGGAATGTCGGGAGGTGTAGGATGGGAAACGAGTGATGGAAGTGTTCAAAATAAAGCTGGATAAAGACATTGAGAACCTCACTAGGGGGCAGATTGGGCTTGATAGACTGGATATAGATGGTTGAATTGCTCAACTTGGAGGTAAGGTCAATGACTGGCTGGAATCTGGCTGCGTCGATGGCGTCAACGTGGGCATAGTCCTCGGCATCCAACTCTTCTGGCCTAAACTTGGACATGTCAGGAAAAGTGAGCCAATTTCCTTCCTCGCTTCCGAAGGATTCGAAGTTTCGCAGCCAGATCTTGTCGCGGTCCAATGGCGGCGAGTTGACTCTGCTGTAGCACTCGGCTATGGGAGACTCGGGCGTTGGCTCTTGTAGACTGATTTCGTTTGCGGTTTGAGCGTTTTCAAACCCTTGATCAACTGAAAAGTCCACAGGCGGGAACATGAGGGCCCAGGGCTGATGGTCCCCGTTCAGGTAGGGGACAGCATCGCTCGGTCCATCGAAGAAGCCATTGCAGTAGTCGAAGAAGTCGAATGAATCGAGAAGAAACGTGTTGCTCTCCTCGCTCATGGCGTCTAGAGGGGCCATTGCTAGGTCAATTTCTTGGCCTTGCCCCGCTTGCACTACCGGTTGATCCGGAGAAAAGGGTGCGGCGACGATAGTGTCGAGGACAGCAGTTGTAGAAAAGTCTTGGAGTTGTTCAGATGTGGTGATGGACGGAGCAGCCGTCATGACCGAGGATGAGTTGGACTCCTCATCTGGGATTAAACGCGGTGCCTTGGCCGGTCTCTGCGAGTTCTTCTTGTGACTGGCCGTGTGTTTGCCCGAGGTTTTGTAGTAGCAATCCTCGTGCGATTGCGTGCAGCGATGGCAGGGCTGGGCTCCGTCGCATCTGATCTTGGCCGAGGAGCAGCGGACGCACGCTTTGGCGACACGCTTGGGCTTGGTAGCAAGAGCGTCTTGGTCGGATCGTTCGTGCTGAGATCGATGGATGGTGGCGTGGTGACGGGAGAGGGCATCGCTAGAAAACAGTCATTGCTAGGGCCTTGGCGACATTGACTCAGTGCCTCTACTCACAGGCGCGCGAACTCCTGGTCGCAGTAGGTGCATGCGAATGGCCTCTCCTTGGTGTGTGTTCGGACGTGCCGGAGGAGATGCTCTCGCCTCTGGAAGACGCTGGGACAGCGATCGCAGGAGAATGGCTCGGTCATAGTAGATAGATGGACATGGCTGGTCAGCCAGCAGAGCAGTGTTGTCTTGATTGGGGATAGCCCTCCAAATACAGTTTATTCGGATTCAATCAAAAGCAATCCTGCGGTGTAGATGCGGTTCGGCACGATACGATACGAAGCTAATGTAGTGATAGATTTGGATTCTGGGGTATGCGGGAGTTTGAGTGTGGGGAAACGCGACTAAGTGCCGATCGGATAATGCCTGATTACATTACGTAACTAACTCCTCTAACTCTTTCTTTCCCAGTCTCTTGGTGTTGAAGAATGCAAGAATTGGCGGGGGATCCAAGCCTACAGTGGGAGTTGAGTTGAAGATTGTGTCCATCATGCCTCGAGCATGTTATCGACGCAGTCACTTGCATCTACTAAAGGATCTCCTTTTAGCTTCCTGTCATCCAAGATCAAAAATCGCCGATAAGTCGGTCAATCCTGCCCAGGGTAGGCATATGCTGGCTCCACCAACAATCTGCTTTTTCGTACACCGACATATCACGACATATCACGACATTAAACATGACACATATTGATTGCACTTGATATCTGAGATAAATCCAAATGCCGAGTTATCTTGGGCTCTTATGGATCCATTCTATGTATTATACTGCCCCTCTTGCGTGTACCAGTCCAACGCTGCAATCAACGAGTGCAGCATCTCCAATCTCGGAACAGAAACACCATGTTTCCGAGCCAGCTCTACAGCCTTTCCCACAACAACAGTTACTTCTACTCGTTTTCCTGCTATAATATCTGCCATCATGCTTGGTTCTACCCCAGGCCACTTCCGCGCGGCTGTCCGCTTGAGCTGATACTCAACAGCCGCTTCGTCTAGGGACCCAGGCCCGAGCACTGCGTTACCCACGGCAACGACTTCTCTCATGACACCTTGTGCACAGTCCATGGCTGCTGGTGACGCACTCAGAAACTGCCTATCCCGGCAGCGAGACAATGCGCAGATGGGGTTCCAGGCGGCGTTGGCCACGAGTTTCTTCCACCTCTCTACCTGGATATCCGAGTGCACCTCGACGGATGCTCCCCCCCCTTGCAACAAGTCTGCCAGCTTGGAAACGCTTGAATCGCTGCCAGCCGAGACGCTCTGTGTAGGGAAAGCCCCAATGCACAAGCGAAGCGACTCTGTGTGACGGATCTCCGTTGGAGACACCTGCGTAGTGGGCGAATATGTCACGCCAGATATGATGCTAATGCCAGGGAACAACTCTCGATACGGCTGCTCAATCCCAATGCCGTTCTGTATGAGAACAACCGCGGCATCAGGACTGTGCTCCACAACTGAAGCAATCAACGTGGCTGGATTGGGGTCACTATCCGGGAAGGCCTTTGTGCAAACGAGGACATAATCGAAACCTCCCCCGAGACGAGAAACTGCGTCTTGCACAGAGGAAGCAATATCTGGACGAAAAGATCCATCTCCCAAGACCGTCGAGCGGATTATAAAACCGTTGGCCTCAGCCTCCTTGTAGTTGGATCGGCATATGCAGACGACGGAAGCGCCGGCACGCGAGAGCACGTAGGAATACAAGATCCCGATGTTTCCGGTCCCGAAGGTCAAGACCCTTGGCATCTTGGCCAGTGCGTTGTGTCGATCGGCAAGGGTAGTGGTGGCTATCGACTCCGAGATAGGAGGGGGGGGGCTAGAAGAGGAGAGGGCACGAAATAATTGGAGGAATTAACGCAATGTCATAAAGCCACCAAAGTCTCGACACGACACGACACGGTACTATACTCGGCCTAAATAATCACAAGCCAGGCCCGAGTTACGGCAGAGTTGTCCGTGGGGCCGGAACCCAGCTTGTATCACCCCCCACAAGGACCGGTATCTCCACTTCCGTCCGTCCCGTGCAGTAACTGAGTTGTTTGGATGTGTATAAGATGCATATACTCGATGTATACAGAGTAATATTAATATAATCCTCTTAGCACCCTTCTGCCCAACAATCGCTGTACTCGCTTGCACACAATCGCCATCATGCCTAACAAGATTAGAGACGATATTTTGAAGGTCGACAAGGACTCGTTCCCTTACATCTACGAGGAGAATGTCTCAGTTCCTATCAAGAGCATCAACGGCCTCGTGCGTGCCAATGTCTATCGACCCAAGAACCTAGACAAGGCCCCTGTTATCTTGACCTACGGGCCTTATGGAAAGGATGTGCCATATGAGCAGTGAGTATTCAACCCTCACTGTACTCAGATTTGCGTCTCAGTCTTGACACGTCATGGTGCCTTGAGTCTAAACTAACCTGTTCTAGCTTCCAACCCAACTCATTTCGCGATGTCAATCCAGAACAAAAGTCTGCACACTCATCCTTTGAGACACCTGACCCAAAGTTCTGGACCGGTCAGGGTTACGTAGTCGTCCGCGCCGATGAGATTGGCACGGGGCAATCACCTGGTGTTCTCGACACAATGTCCAAGTCCACCTCTGAGTCCTTCTTCGAACTCATCGAGTGGTCTGCTGAGCAGCCCTGGAGCAATGGAAAAGTTGGTCTTTTGGGTATCAGCTACTTTGCCGGTTCCCAATGGAGAGTAGCTGCTCGACGTCCCAAGGGCCTCGCTTGTATCCTCCCTTATGAAGGCATGGCCGACTACTACCGTGATCGCTGCCGTCCCGGTGGTATCTTGGCTCTCGACTTTCTCAAGTTGTGGTTTAACCGAAATGTCAAGTCGAACCAATATGGCCTTCCTGGAAAGGCAGCTAGAAACTGGGGACCTGACACCATCGAGGGTGATCTCAGCGAGGAGGAGTTGGCTGAGAATCTGCGAGATCAGGCGACAGATAATGCCATCTACCGTTACCGAGACGACGCATACTACGCGTCCAGAGACTACAACATCGAGGATATCGAGGTGCCACTCTTGTCTGTCGGTAACTGGGGAAGTATCTGCTGCCATCTGCGGGGCAACATCGAAGGCTTTGTCAAGGCCTCGTCGCAGTACAAGTTCCTGCGCATGGTCGTTGGTCGTCACGACAAGCCCTTCTACAACCCCGAAGAAATCGAGGTGCAGAAGAGTTTCCTAAGCGCATTCCTCAAGGGTGACGACTACGAAGGCTGGACCACTGGACAAGTTCCTCCCGTCAACTTGATCTTGCGAAACAGCACCATCAACTACGATAACCCTGATGCCAATACCCTTTACCCTCGCAGATTCGAGAACGAGTGGCCTATTGCTCGTACCCGGTTCACCAAGTACTACCTGACTCCGGATGAGAAGTTGATAACACAGGTCCCCTCACAAACGTCCAGTGCTCGACTCTCATACCCAGCTTTGGGCACAGTCGAGAACCCCCAGTTCATTCTCTTCAAAACCGAGCCCTTTGACAAAGTGACAGAGATCACCGGCCACATCGTCGCTCATGTCAACGTCTCAGCTACAGCCCAGCTTGGTGGACCTATTCCCAAGGATATCGATCTATTCTTCACGCTTAGACACTACAAGGCCAATGGAGAGGAGGCATACTACACGGGTCTCATGGGAGACAATGCTCCGCTGTGCAAGGGATGGCAGAGAGTCAGTCTCCGCAAGATCAACAAGGAGCACCCGCTTCACCGCGAGGACCGCCCTCATCGAGACTTTTTCTCGACTGATGTCCTACCTGTTATTCCTGGCGAAGTATACCCTGTCGATGTTGAGATTTGGCCCACCAACATTGTTGTCCGACCAGGCGAGCGACTTGCACTCGAGGTTGGCAGTGGAGATACCCAAGGATCCGGCTTCTTTACCCATGCATCTCATGAGCGGTAAGTTTCAGTTGCTTCAAGTAAACGAAAGGATACTAATGATTTATAGAACGCCTGAGATTATGGGCGGTGACAACCATATCCACTTCAGCAAGCACTACACCAACTGGGTTAGCTTTCCCATCATCCCTCCGAAATAAGGGTACAGCCTGGATCGATATGAGATATATGAGAACATAAACTGGAACTTATTAGATTGAGCTCATGATACTGTTGACTAAGTTTAAGACACTCTGGTGACACTGAATAGAAGATTTTGGTATATAAAATACAAGTGCTACTTTACGCATAACATTTCCTTTATCCATGGTATATTTTACTGGCTGAACATTCTTGATCCCATTGAAAGAATGTATATAGGTCGAGTGTGGAGAACAAACCTTTGAAGTTTCTGGGGCCCTCATAGACCGTATATACTCACCAATGGGCTTGTTAGTAAACGATTAGACACCTACATTCTGATATAGTGTAAGTTATACATATTATATACACATACATGTATAATAGTATCAAAGCCGTGTTATCATGACTTACGCCCGGTGGATGAGAACTCATTTTTTCAAAACCGACAAGAATAACATTCTAACCCAGTGGATGAGTATCGGAACGCCTAGAATGGGATTGAAAACCAGTTTATATGCTTTGTCGTTGGGTTCTCAATCAGGACCGCAGATGGTCTATTCAAACTCAATTACTGACTGACTGCCTAATCTATACTCAAACCGAAACTAAACTACTGATCAACGACAAAGCCATCCTTGTGAGGCCTCATTGCTATCGGCTGCGTCAATCCAGGGCGCAGAGTCTGAGCATTATCAAGCAGGTTCACGCCCAGTCCTGGGCCGTTGGGAATATCGACGAATCCATCCACCACCGCAGGTACATGGTCAACAATGTTGGCACCCAAATGCTCCAGCGTCGACGTAAACACTCCGGCCTCAAACCCTGTGGCGTATTCCTGGATAGCAAAGTTGGGAATGGCGGCGGCAATCTGCAAGCAAGCAGCAAGTCCAATAGGCGAGAGTGGGTTGTGAGGGACAACCTGAATGTGGTGAGCCTCGGCCATGGCAGCGACCTTCTTGGCGCCAGTGATGCCTCCACAGACAGCTACATCAATACGGGCGTACTCGACGGCGTTTTTGGCAAACAAGGCTTGGAATTCGTATATGGTGCAGAACCGCTCGCCAGTAGCAATGGGGACAGAGAGACGGTCTGCCACGCGAGCCATGGCATCTGCATTCTCAGGTCTGATGGGATCCTCGACGAACATTGGTCGTGTGTTCTCGATAGCATTGCAGAAGGTCATGGCTTCAGCGGGCGTGAGACGGCGGTGCAGTTCGATGAGTAGATCAACCTTGTCTCCAACCACCTCTCGCATACGGCGGACGTTGCTGATGGCGTCGTCCATTTTCTTGATGTGCGTCTTGAAATAGACCTGATCGGTTCCCTCGTCTAGGA